>JAVJIF010025466.1:0-50983 GCA_038442645.1 Agave tequilana | reverse complement strand
CCCCTGCATACTTGAAATCATGGTT
Organism: Agave tequilana; assembly: GCA_038442645.1. Taxonomy (NCBI): domain Eukaryota; kingdom Viridiplantae; phylum Streptophyta; class Magnoliopsida; order Asparagales; family Asparagaceae; genus Agave; species Agave tequilana. The sequence continues at coordinate 50,958 of JAVJIF010025466.1, read as the reverse complement.
TAAAATCTCAGTATACATATCTTTATCAGCCAATGGCTTTTAGTATCAATATTGCCCATGTCGGGCATCAATATTGACTATACCGGTCCGGATATCGGCCGGATAATAGGCTTAATATCTTATCGGGTACTCCAAAACCTGATTCAAATTGTCGATGTATATTGGAACTGGTCGATATTTGAAACCATGCTTGAAATTATACATATTGTTTATATTGGTTTAGTTGTTTTGATCACCTTTAGGCGTTTCAAAAGACGAAGTTTTGTTTCATAAACGAGACTGTGGAATTGTTACTTGTAAATTAAACATACAAGGTGTTTGTGTATAAGTCTATTACAAGTGCATGTTGGTTCTTTGTAGTTCTTTATACATAGACGTGGCTTCTTTGGCAAAGATTTGGAACCAAATCTTTCTCATTCAAATTCGTATTTAGGAAAATTAAGTTGAGGATCCACTTCGTTCAAGTTGATCTATATCATTAGAGTGCCTAAAACAAAAATAAGGTGTTCTCAAATTTTTCTCCATGCATCGAATAAGTATAAAATGGAAGGCCTAAGTAGCAAGTAGATTAATTTAATGGTATATGTTTATGACCTAACAAAAAATGGTGTGTATAAGGGGTTTTAAGTGTTTAGATGATGATCAAATGGTTTGATCAAGAATTTATATATCCGGAAACATGGATTTAAGCAACATGATAGTTCCAGCCATCTATTTTGTCCATATTCATGCATGAGAAAAAACTTAAAAATAATTGAATTTTAGTTTTTAGCCAGTTCAATAATATAGATCATCTGTAACTAGTGATCTTCCATTTGATTTGCCTAACTTTGAATTTTAATGGCAAGAATTCGACGCCAATTCCTTCAAAGTAGCCAAATTAATCTCTACACACTTGTAGATATGACTACACGTATATGTACATATGTATTCATAAATGTGTGTGTGTGTGTGTGGTGTGTGTGTGTGTGTGTGTGTGTGTGTGTGTGGGATTCTGTTTGCAAACAACTTGTGCAACAACGTTCGATAAAAGAAAAAACTCTAACTTAGTGATTGGAGACTATTCAAGTGTTAACAGGAAAAATCAGTTTTTTTTTTTAACTTAATACATGGCTTCATCACACACTTTAACATATATGGAAAGAGAGGAAGTAGAAGCCTACTTTTCTGTTACAAAGTTCAGGAGCAATCACCAACAATTTCTTGGGATAGGCAAGAAACTAAATTGATCTGAATAACCAATTTTCATGGGAGCAATAATGACAATTTTTTATGATTTGAATAAGCTCATAGGTTGTTCTTACTATGAAGATTGTGTTCTGTTTACCTTATCTAATGTTAATACTTCATGCTATAGATATAAAATATTAACTTGTGCATGCATATATGCGTGCTATTGCATTACCACAACATATCCCTGTCCTATATTTTTAAGATTGGCTCGTATAGTGTTGTAACTGAATCCTGTATTCCTCATCAGCAATATATCTGTATCCTAAAATTGTAGGATTTGTTTGTATCTTCTTGTATCCCTATCCCAGAGCAGTGTGTTGTAGTGAATCCACACACTACTGAAGTCAAGCAGCTCAGGGTGTATCAAGAATTCTTCTAAGATTATTTCCAGGAGAACTAACTCACATTTCTCAGGCAACTATTAACCACTACAGTGGAAGAGAGTTTAGAGACTAACTTTAAACCAAGTAAGATCCGGTTGGTGGAGCTCTAACATAAAGCTCACTCAACTTAGCACCAAAGGTCAAGATTAAGGATTTGTTGCTTTTTCCATTGTTGCTTAATTAGGATTTAGAATGACAGGGAAAGGGTCACATTTAATAGGAAGATCAATGGAGATGTGCGACTGTCTTCAATATACATCCAGGGAAAAGCTCACACACTGAAATCATTCAAATGGGAGCACAACCTACATTATCTTTAAATTCCATCATGATGAAGTATGGTCAAAAGCTGAATTCAGATTTCATGTTTCTAAGCTACACATGTTTGTTAGCATGAGGAGGATACTAGTACAGTTATCTTTGACATAGGTAGAGTTTTGTTATCTGATAGAGTAATCTTCAATGGTTCCCACATGCTCTAGATATTAAGAAATCAACAACGCGGACAAAAAATGATTGCAAAGCAGCATTGTTTTAAATATCGCGAGATATCAGCCGATTTCTCTTTTTTTTGCCTGCTGTCGATACGATATGTGAAAATCGTTCGCTATATCATTTGCAGCAAAAAAATGCAGATATTTGAATATCGGTCGATAAATTGCCCGATATCGGGGACACCCCCTCCCCCGCGAAATATCGCCCGATATGAACTAACTTATTTATTGCACTACTGTGTGCAAATATACATTGTTTTTTATTGTCTTTGCATGCAGATTACATTATGACACTAAATCAACTTTTAATTATCAATATTTCATTATATATATTGTCTGATATGAACACTCAATATGCGCGTGTATCCCCGATATCCGATATGAAAAAAAACCCATCCGATACGATCCCCATATCCGATATTTAGAACCTTGCAAAGCAGATACACAATAGTTGCTGCCATCAAAATCAGAATCTTGGCTCCTGGGACAGAGATTGATATTCTCACTTTCTTTATTCCTTATGTTACTTTTATTTTATTACCGCTTCTGTGTACATTTAGATGTGTTCGAGCTTTGAGGGTGCCTGTCGTGGGGCGGGCCGTGGGTGGGTGGGTCGATGATTTCTCATACCCAGCCAAACAGCCATTTTCCACGTTAGGCATTAGCACTTGAACTATACTGGAACAGGAAACGAAATAAACCTACTCTACCTATACTTTAGAGCAAGTTTGAAAAATTGCCCAATTTTAATGTGGATTGGCTGTTTCCATAGAGCTTTCAAGTTTTAACTATCCAATTTGAAACTGGGTGTGGGAAATTGCTCTCGACCGAAAAGTATATTCTTGAATCTCTTTGATACAAGTTGAACAGAGAGAAATAAGACAGGTAGGTTGTTTTGATTGTGTGATGCTACCACATGGTTTGCTGCTCCTACCCCCTTTTGTTTCGCCTTGCTCACAACTCATTAGATTGGGTTGGGGGTGTGAGAGATTGTGGGGGGGGGGGGGGGTGGTTCTAGGTTTGGGCTTTGAGGATTTATGGTTCAGGTAATTATTTGTTTTGGTTTGATCTCGGGTACTAACCGTACTATTAACATGTCAGTCCCGAACCCTGATTCTTGTTAATAGTTTGCATATTACTCCTATTGATGATATATAAGTTCTATTAGTAGCAAGTATGTGATCATCGAAAGCCTCGCTGCCGACTCCGATACCTAAATGTGCAACTCACTATCGCCATCGATACAAAGATTTGAAATTGCTTTAGAGTAAAACTCCAGTTAAGTATTTACTCTAAGGTTCATCATAGTCACATCACTTTCACTATTTTGGTGATAGTTGGGGTTAGTTTAAGGTTTTTGGTTCATAATGGGAGATCTTTGTTATTATAGCATGTCATCATCCTCATCATCTAAGCCTTTTGGTGTTAAAATGAGGTTGGTCATGGAGCACACATCCAACTTGAAAATGCTCCTTAGAATATATCAAAATTTTCTATGACTGTTGTAGTGGTCAAAATCTGATCCCGTCCAAGATGGCGACACGAACCCCTCACTTTCCAACTCTCCGAGAAGCATCAGAGCTCTCATCCGAAGTCCATATTATACCGACCTCCTCAAGATTCTCTCTGCTCCGAGAGTCCCTCCGTTTCAAATACTTCAACTCTGAACCAAGTAACCCCAGCAACAAGTCACACCTGATCTCGTCGATAGTTACACAACCTTATCTTCCTCCACATTCATAACGTATAACACCCCATAGCGCGGGCAGTTATGAACAGTGACGGATTTTCTTACATGCACTCCCAACAAACTAGCACGAGTGATCACGACTGTTACGACAAATCGTCATTTGAAAATTGTGTGGTTACGAGGATCTCGCCCATGCCCATTTTCCTCTAGGCTAACCGCCCATTAAGTATAAGTAGACTTCCTCCTCCAACGAAGAAGAGAATTTTGATTTCAATCTGTATACATTGGGGCCGTTTGTTTCGCGTAAAACTCCGTAATTCGTAAATGACTTACTACCCAGTTACAACTACGGCGTTTGTTTGGACCGTAATTCGTAAAAGACTTACGTAACTCAACTAACACTCACTTGCAACCCAGTTATCACTCACTTACAGTCCAGTTACAGTTAATTTTGTGGTCATACAAATTTGTAATATTTTTTATATTAATATTAAAATTTTTAATATTTAACTTTTTTTAATATTTATTTGCAGTATTAAAACTTTTAAAATCACCAAATAGTTAATTTTGTGGTCAACTTTTTCACTTACGACTTATACATTACAATAACCAAACACCGTAAAGTACAATACACTTTTCCACTTTACAATTTTATATTACCAATCAAACACCGTAAATTTACATACATGTAACTCATTTACAATTGTAAAGACTTTACCAATTACAACTACGAATTACGGCCAGTTACGACAACCAAACAGACCCATTATATAGATTCCTGTAATTCCTGCAATATGATAATTATAGTGAAGTTCCTCCTCCCCGTGATTTTCCCGATTAAGAGTGTCCACACAAATCCTTTGTGTCCTTTTCTGTGATGTGTTTTATCTACGTGCACTTTCCTATTTTCATTCTCACTTGTGGTGAGGATTGACTATCCAATCACTTGTGGCGGAAAATCATCACCACAACTGTCATCTTAGTGTGAATTCTTGGCGGATTAGTGTTGTGCTCCCGACCAAGGCTTTTCAATAGATCTACCATATCGTTACCACAACTCTAGGAAAGAAGGGTTTTCAATAGATCTACCATATCGTTACCAGAGTTTAAGTTCGCTCAACTAAGGAGCAACTCTACAAAGCTTTCAGCGAGAAGGAAACTCTGGAGATTGAATAAAGAACATGAAAAGTGTGTGATATGATGACAAGTTTTTGAAACCTTTAGATAATTATTGTTTGTGAAGTTTTTCGAGAATAATAGAAAATGGTGATTTATCTGCTTTCATGCTCTTTTCTGTAGTTCTCTAATACTCCATTTCTTGCCTCTTCTTTTCTTTTCTGGTTGCTTAAATCTTAATAATTCATGAGAGAAGGTAGCTTTTCAATTATTTTTGTGAGCGAGCTTGCACATGCTGATCCTAAACTGGTGTGCCATACCCATATAATTTTTTGCTATAGCAATGTATCCGAATCTGAACATGATGATGGTTGCCAAAAATGTGACAGCTAAAACTTTAAAAAAGTACCTGTGCTTGTATCTTTCAACACAGGATAATGTTAGTTGTGGCAAAATGATGAAGACAGGAATAGTTTCCATTATCACATGCTGCCCGCAAGCAAAATAATCCAATGGTTATAGAGAGTTTGAGATTATCATGATTACAATTGGTCGGTTTTCACTTTTGTACTGAATCACAAAATCCACACGAACACTGTCTATTTTGTAACCTCAGGATCTGACACTTTTTTGATGTATAACAGGTCTCTAACTGGGTGTTTTTGCTTTTCCTCCATTGTGCAATATCGATTTATCTAATTTTTCTCAAACAGTGCTAAACATTTAAATCTAAGCTTTTTATTGGTACCTCAATAGGTTGGACCGGGTTGTTCTGTCCTTGTGTTTTATTTGGTCGTAATGTTGAGAATATTAGAGAGGACATTCCCTGGACCAAGCCATGCATCTGTCATGCTATCTGCATCGAAGGTGGCATTGCACTTGCAGCTGCAACAGCAATATTTCATGGTATTGATCCAAGGACTTCATTTCTTATTGGAGAAGGATTGCTGTTTAGCTGGTGGATGTGCAGTATCTACACTGGTCTTATCCGCCAATCTGTGCAGAAGAAGTATCATCTCAAGGTGTGTGTCTTTGTTAGTTGCTCTTTTCTGTACTGCCACCTGCATTGTATTATTGTTTCTCTTTGCTCATTGATGATTAGTTTGCAAAAGATTAATAAGGCTGGTTCTTTTCCCGCAATTACATCTTTTCCTGCCCCGACAAATTTCCGTGCAGAACTCTCCTTGTGATCCTTGTGCAGTGCATTGCTGCCTGCACTGGTGTGCCATCTGTCAAGAGCATCGAGAAATGAAGGGTCGCCTCTCTGGTGGTGCTGTTATGCCCATGACTGTTGTTAACCCCCCACCGTGCAGGAAATGAGTGTGAATCAGAGCCAGGAATCTGAAGCCTCTGAAAATGGTGTCCAGGGCCAGCGTGCAACGTTGGAAATGCAACCTTTGTAGAAGAACACATCAAATCTCCTTTATAGAACCTTGAGGAGGGGTGAAGTTGTGATTGATTTTGCTCTACCATGTCGCTTTTAAAACTGATAACCCCCTTACATACGGAGTTCTGCAGAATGCTTACTCAAGCATTCGAAAGAATTCTCTCGTTGAGATTTAATTTTTAGTCCTGCTTGAGGACCGACCTGTGTAGGTTGTTTTTTACCCCTTTGCAGAACTGGTCTATACTTGACTACAAAAACTTCTTACTCACAGATATGCCAGCTTCAAACTTTGTAATGCCTTGCGACATTGACAAGCTTTGCTATGTCGGTCCTGCCGTTTTGATGCAACAATGCAAGGCTAATTAGGGGTAAAAGATTTTTCAACAAATGTTAAAGTATTTGGAGTTTTATTTTCCTGAAAGGCTTACATTATCTCTTGGTTCATGGAGAGGCTCAATGAGATTGACCTCATGATTGTACAGTGAAATTCCAGTATGTGCTGTAAACATTCTAAGCTCGGCAAGTGTTGTGAGGTTTGTTTTCGTCAGGATTTGAATCATTAGATCTTTGGCAGTTAATTGTTATGCTTCTTAATATTCATATGTAATGTTTAGTTTGTATTGAATTAATGATTCACTCTGATTCTGTAATGCCTTTTAAGCTTGATAATTGGATAGCCAAGAAACAAAAGAACCTGTACAGAAGAATTCTTTTGTGATATAGCAAGAATAGTGTTTCTCGAGCTCTCAGCAAATAGATCTCTGCCTGCTTATAGCTTGAAACCAGTCCATGTATTTCCTCTCTAATATCCTCCAATTTTTTTTTGTGTTGATTTGATATGGTGGAAGTCTAAATATTAAAGTTTTTTTTTTTTTAGTCCAGGAGTGAATAATTTTAGTAAATTCAGTGAAACAAGTAGATTGGTAATCTCTTTGAACAAAAAGCCTCTGCATTGTTGAATTTCCAGTACCATTTCTCCATCAAAAGTTATATGCTCATTTCACCATCTTTCACCAACACAATTCTACCACTAGCCACGCAACAATGAGAGAAGAAAAGAATCAAAACTAAAATGAAACAGAGACAATTATACAGAAATGAAGAAGAGGGGAAAAAAAAACCACCCACTATAATAAGATATAAATCCATGATCTTGCTAACAGACTCCAAAAACAAGTTACTACTGGTTCAGTCACAAGCTTTTACGTCAGTCTGCTGCTGCTCCCCGCCAACCACTGCCTTCTTGTGAGGCTTCGCCGCCCGCAGCATCGACACCACATCCCTCATGCTCGGCCTGTCTGCCGGATTCCGGCAGGTGCAGAGCAGCGCCACTCGAAGAACCAGCATCATCTCCTCCCTCACCTCCTTGCACCCCGCCGCCCCGGCGACCGCCGGGTCCAGCACTTCCCTTGCCCCTCCCTTCTCTCCCCTCAACACCTTCTCTCTCACCCACTCCACAATGTTGTTCCCTTCCCCAAACTCCGCCTCCACCGCTCTCCGCCCGCTAACTACCTCCAGCAGCACCACGCCGTAGCTGTATACGTCGCTCTTCCCGTCCACTTGCAGCGTATACGCGTATTCTACAATCACAATTTGCAACAACAAATCAGCCACATGCCGCACACGCACACAACTCACTGTAATCAAGCTAGGGGTTGTACCTGGAGCAATGTAGCCGTAGGATCCAGCAACGACAGACATTGCCTGATTTGGCCCCGGAATCAGTTTCGCCACGCCGAAATCCGCCACCCTGGTCTCCATCTCCCCATCCAGCAAGATGTTGCTCGGCTTCAAGTCACGGTGCACGATCACCGGATCGCAGTCGTGGTGCAGGTAACATATCCCCTCGGCTATCCCCACCGCTATCCGGTACCTTGTCCCCCAATCCCCTACCGTCTTGCCGCCGCCTCCCTTCTGCTCGACACCGCCGGCCTGTTTCCTCCGGTGAAGGAGGTCGTCCAGGCTGCCGTTGGGCATGTATTCATACAGCAGCATTGTGGTTTCGCGGTTAGTGCAGCAACCGAGCAGCCTCACGATGTTCCGGTGCCTCACTGTCCCCAACACCTCGACCTCCGATAGAACTCCGGCGGTCTTCTTTGATTTGCACTCCTTTTGCCGTCCCCAGAGCTTCTTCACTGCTATGATCTCGCCGCCTGGTTAAAAATCGTGAGTTTAGAATTTCAAATTATAAATTACTGGGTTTTTTTTTTGCAAATTTTTGTAATTTGATTAATGGAAAATATAATTTTGAACTTTTTGAAGGTTGATATGCTGACCTGGCATCTCCGCCCTGTACACAGTCCCTGTGGACCCCATACCCAGAACCCAATCGCTCGCCGCAACAGAATCCGCCACGTCGTCCGCCGTGAAGTTCAACCTCTGGAACGCCGTCAACTTCCACGGCCCGGGGCCCGCCTCCCCCTCCCTGCTCCGGGACCACCGAGTCCCAACTATAAGAATCACCAGCCCAACCCCAACGGCCGTGACGGCGATCCAAACGATCGCCGCGGAATCCGGCCGACGTCGAGCTTCCGTCAAGGCGGCGGAGCAGGGAGTCCCCACCGCCGGCCCGCAGAGCCCTCGGTTCCCCGCAAACGAAGAGGGATGAAGATTCTTGAGCACCGTAGAAAAAGGAACTCGCCCGAATATTCGTTGAAAGATACGTTAAAATTTTCCAGCGTACTGCAGTTATCAAACTCCAGAGGGATCGGACCGCTGAGCTCGTTGAACGAGAGATCGACGTCAGTGATCGACGGCAGCGTCGAGATCTCTACCGGGATCGGACCGGCGAGCCGGTTCCGGTCCAGTTTCAGGGTCAGCAACCTCTGGCACTCGCCGATGTCTCTCGGAATCTCCCGCTCATTCATTGTCATCGATCTCCAATCTGTAGAGATTCTCGCATCCGCCTTCAAATTTGGGGATATCGCCTATCAATCCGCAGGAACTCGCCGAAAAGATCTGGAGACTCGGCGAGCTCCAGATTGAATTCGGCAGCGAACTTTTCAGCAGATTTTTGGATACATTCAAGAACTGGAGTCTCTTCGCATTGCCGAGATCTGAAGGCAAATCGCCGGAGAAGTTGTTGTTGCTGAGATCCATGAAGGTTAGATTCGGGAGGAGGCCGAAAACGGTCGGAATCTCGCCGGAGATCCGGTTCGATTCGATCCGGACTCGCCACAGAGAGGTGCAGTTCGCGAGACCGGCCGGCAGGTCCAAGTCGAACGGTTCGAGAAGAGGATCAACCGGACGAGCCGGTTCCCTCTGCAGAGGTCTCTAGGGATCGGACCGGTCAGAGAATTCGACGAGACGTCCAGTTTCTCTAGTTTCCCATTCGATCCCAAATTTGGCGGTAAAGCTCCGGTGAGCGAGTTGTTCCAGAGGAGCAACGCCTCGAGACCTCGAAGCTCGCCGATCCCGCTCGGGATCTCGCCGGTAATATCGTTGTTCATGAGGCTGATCAGCGTGAGATTCGTCATATTCGAGAATCCTTCTGGGATCTTGGCGGAGATTCTGTTGTCCGAGAGGTCGATAACCTTCAAACTCTTCAGGTTTGAAAAGCTCGCTGGAATCTCGCCGGAGATTTTGTTCTTGAAGAGGAACAGCGATTCCAGTGCGGTAAGCCCACCGATCTCGGCCGGAATCTCGCCCGAAAAGATTCGCCGATGAGACGTCAAGGTACATGAGGTTCCACAACCGCCCGATCTCCGCCGGCAAACCGCCCTGATACGAATTGTACCCGACCTCCAAACGCTGGAGGGAGGTGAGGTTACCGAGCTGCTCCGGTAAACGCCCGGTGAGTAAGTTTCCGGCGAGGTGAAGATACTGCAGGCTAGATAATGTGCACAGCTCCGCCGGAATGCTGCCGGTGAAATAGCTGCCGCCGAGGTTGAGAGACCGGAGTGACCGCAGCTTGGAGATACCGCAGGGGATGGGACCGGTGAAGTTGTTGCTGTAGGCATTCAACAGAGCGAGGTTCCTGAGCTTGGAGACGGACTCGGGGAGTGTGGAGTTGAAGCCGTTGTGGCTGACGTCGAGGGAGCGGAGGCAGCGGAGGTCGAGAAGGACGGCGGGGAGTGGGCGGCGAAGGAGTTGCCACTGAGGTTGAGGTGGGTGAGGGCGGGGTAGAGAATGCGGAGCTCGGGCGGGATGGGGCCGGAGAGGTTCCTACGGGAGAGGTCAAGGCCGGTGACGTCTCCGGCAGGCGCAGAGCACGTTTATGCCGGGCCACGAGCAGGGGCTGAGGTCTGGCGACCACGATGAGAAGGTGTCGAGGGGTCGAGGAGGGAGGATTTGAGGGAGAGGAGGGCGAGGTGTTGGAGGGGGAGAGCGGCGACAATGGAGAGGAGCAGGAAGAGGGAGGTGACGAGAACGAGGACGGCCATTGGTGGTGGTGGTGGTGAAGGGCAGAGGCGATGAATTTAAAAGGGAGGGGGGGAGGGCGTGGTTGCTTTTAGGGGGAGGGGGCGAGTGTTGTTGTAGGGAGAAAAGGGTGCTTCATGATTGGTTTTCAGTGCGGGGTGGGGGATGATGAGTTTCGATCAGGCTCAGTTTCGACTCCCAAGTTTCAACAGGTTCGTTTCTGCTTCTTCCCTCCTCGATCCATTTCTCTTTTCTTTCTTCTCTTTCTTTTTTTCAGTTTGTCCCTCTGTGCTTTCTGTTTGCTCTCTCTCTCTCTCTCTCTCTCTCTCTCTCTCTCTCTGCTTTTTTCGCTTTTCCGTACTTCATCTAGTTTTCACATTTTATTGGATAATCTTATAGTCAAATTATATATTCCTGTATCTCAAACGCAAGTAACTTCAAATCTAATCAGTCTGTATTTCTGTTTGTTATATAAATAAATGTAAGCACACTGGATCCGAGAAAGGCAGTCTGAGCGTACGGTCGGGTTTTTGTTTCTTTAAGGAATTTGGGAAGTTTTAATTACTATGTGTCAGTCAGATGATTGATTAACTAACTCCTGCAACATTCTCTCCTTCATGCTTCCAGAATATTGGGACTCGTTTTGGTTTAGATAACCCATTGAATATTTGAATTAAAGCAGCATTCTAGCAGGCTGCTTGCGAATTTTACTTCTAGAGTGCTAAGCATCACATCATTCACTTTTTCCTCACCGCAGAATGAACTGTCAATTATCATTACAGTTGCTTCTGTTTTTTTCTTTTTTGTTTCTCTCCGCTGTGCGATTCCGGTGCATTAAAAACATTAATTACGACTTAATGCTAGATTAAGATCGTAAACCAACTAATTAAATTGATCAGGCCCTTTTCTCTTTTATCCTCTGCCTCATTTGTCAACTTTGGTCTCCTCACATACACGAGATGCAGAAAACTAACGGACTTTTGTTCCCAACACCCCCACCCACTTTACTCTTTATAGCTTAAAAGCAGGGAGAGCTCCATGATCATACTGTTACTGTGTGCCTCGATAGTACAAATACACACAGATTATGGTTCATACGTACATAAATACACATACACTCTTTTTTGATGGAAGGGAAGCGTGCTGGGTTTAGAAACGGCACAGAAAAAAGCGAGAGAGATGAGATGATGGAGGGAGAGCAAATGGTGTGAGAAAACTGAAGAGAGAGTGAAAGAAAAAGGAAAGCTAATATCTGCTGGCTGCTGCTGCTGCTGATGGTTTGTGTGGGTCCGCTTCTGGCAGAAGGGGCGGGGTGCGTTATGATTGCGGAACAAAATAAAAAACAAAACATAACAACGCCTCGCTTTCCTCGTTTCATTCTCTTGCTTGCGCCCTTTTCACTTTAAACACAAGAGTGGGGCCCACTGGCTCGTTTCGGTTGGTCCTCTCTCGTTCTTCGCTCTCGGTGATAAACTTGTTTCATTTTGCTCGCCGCCCCTCTCGGTCACAGGCGTCACCTATCTAAAGATGCACCCGGAATCAACAGCTCAGATGAATGCGATGACCACGGTGACGAAAAAACGCGGGGAGCAAAAAAATTTATAAACGAAATCCAGCAGTACGAACAGAATGCTGCTGCTTCTTCTACTTAATTTCTGCCGCATCGGACGGCAGTTGGGTTTGGAGTTTGCAGTACACGGGCGAGGGTGATGCGAAGCGGGAGCGGGGGTGGGCCCCGCACGCGTGACAAGCGTGTCACACGCGTGAGAGACAACGTGATGGCGTGTCCACGGACCCATAATGCTCTTAGTTCAGTCCGGGGGATAAAAGAAAAAAGAAATAAAAATAGAAACTGCTGCCGTTTTGGGACCTGATCGCAAAATTGTGAAACAAAGGGGTGGCGTGATTAGGGGAGTCAATTGGGCCGGCCTATGCCGGAACGGGCACATGAGCACGACTCGGGGTAGCATAGGCACAGTCACGACCTGGGCCAACTTGGCCCGGGTCCAGGGTTCCAGCGAGCCGCCCGTGGTTCCGCCTTTTGACTGCCCAGGCCTGGCACGTGCCAGGCCCGCGCACGGGCGTGGCACGACACACTGGGCTGACCCGTCCGGGCTGGCCTGGCCCGAACTGCAACCAGCGGCTCTTAGAGTCGTTGGGCTCAGCGGGCGGGTTAGGCCGTAACCGGCCCGGCCCGGTCAAGAGGCCAACGACTCTAAGAGCCGTTGGGTTTTTTTTTTTTTGGGCCCGCGTCTACACCCAACGGCTATTATAGCTGTTTTTTTTTTTTGGGAGGGGGGGGGGGGGGTTATATATATATATATTTTTTGCAACCCCCACCCCCCCAGTGGGTATATGAGGATTTTTTTTATGTTTTTTGCAAAATAAAAATTGTAAAAAAACTTTCTCCTCCTCTATAAATAATTGGACTTCTTCACTTCATTCACACAACAAAAACTACTCTTATTCATCTTTCTCAAGCTCTACAAGTTTTCTATTCTCTCTACAAGCTCATCAAGGCTCAAGATCTCTCTACATGCTCTACAAGTTCTCAAAACTCAAGTCTTCAAGTTTTACAAGCTCTATAAATCTTTTTTACAAGCTCTTCAAGCCGGCATTTATATTCCTATAAAAAATGGATGCCAATTCTAGTCCAGCTGGATCTAGCCAACCTTCTGGTTATACAATTCGTGGTAATTTTAGTATTAGTAATGATACTGGGACGCCCTAAATATGTCACTAGACGACACTCCACAAATTTCATACACACAACTTACACCATGCATAGATTTTAAGCTTCTTCTGATGCAACTAGCACTTTTCCTCATATGCCTATTAGTTCCCCTGAGTATCAACTACCTCCAAAATCTTAGATCTAGAATTTGAAAATATTTTGATAAATTAACTGTTAATGGAGTTATGAGGGCTCAATGCAAGTTGTGTCCAGATATTTTGATAAATCAACCCCGACAAACTCAAATTAGCACTTTGATGGCACTTTAGGCACTTTGGTACTTTTACTTAAAAAGTTTTCTCATCCTCATAATGCTTTAAATCTTAGTAAAATTATAATGCATATTGCTAGAGAATATAAAATTGATTTAAATTTTTTACTATTTCATTTAATAATGCTAGCGAAAATATTGTAGCAGTTGAGATTTTGAAAAATTATTTAAAATCTGTTTTAAATGAATTTTTTTTCATATTCGATGTGTTTGTTATATTATTAACTTGTGTGTATAAGATGGTTTGAAAATAATTAATGATTATATTCAAAAATTAAGAGATATTATTATATTTATTAGAAATAGCGGCCCAAGAAAGCAAATTTTCAGACAAATTTGTTCGCGTTTAGGGTTACCTGCTAAAAAATTATCTCAAGATGTAAGAACTCGTTGGAACTCAACACATAATATATTGAGTAAAGTAATTCCTTATAGAGACAATAAATAGGTTTATTGTTGTAGAATTGCCTAACTATTTTATTTCTAATGAAGAATGACAAATTTGTGAATGGATTTGTAATTTTTAAAAGATTTGAAAGAACAACAAAATTATTTTATTGCCTAATGACAAATATAATATTTTATGAGTTAACTGAAATAAGTCAAATATTTTCTAAATGAAGAAATATTGATTCTATAAGAGATATTATTGCTCCCATGGAGAAAAAAATTAATAAATATTTTAAAATATTTCTTTCATCTTTTATTTTGCTGCTATAATGGGTCCTTCGATTAATTTAATGGATGTAAGTTTTTACTTGAAAATTTTTATGAAAGGATGGATTATGAGAATAGTTATGCTATAATGTAAAAGATATTGATTCTTCTATATATAAATTATAATCCTCTTTATCTCAAAGTTCTTCAACCTCTGATAGTAGAAGTTCATTATTTTCTGATCTTTTATCAGCTCAAAAAAATATTGAACTTCTAACTCTTTGTAACGCCCCGATCCTAAGGATACGGAGACGTTATGGCGACGTACATACGCAAGGCGGAAAACCCCACGTACGTACGCTAAGCCTCAGTACAGTACATACCCTCCATAGAGACATGAGGTCCAGCATAAAAGCAGTACAAGAATACCTGCAGAATAGGTCAGCGATCATAATAGATATGAAAAATAGGGACAAATAAGATAACAGAAATAAATGCCCAGGAAACCTATGACTAGGCCAGATGAGGAATCTCCTATGTCACGCCAAGGCACTCTCTGCTACTCCGAGAACTCGGATCTCCAATCTGGGCACGCAAACCCAGGGTCGTCAGAAAGCGACCTAGTGAGTGGTAAAATGAAGGAGGCAGTAATATATACATAATAATACAAGCACGATACTAACATATAATACATGATGTGGTACAAGTGATATTATATCATAAGTATATAGGAAGCAGTGGAAATATCTAAACATGTCATCTTTTGATATCATCACTACCTAGCCAGTTCTCATCAGGTCATGACTCTAATCATATCTAGTTTATATAATACATAATGTTATCTAGCGGTGACGTAACAACAGTGAATATGGTAGTGATGTAAATGAACATGCAGGTGGGCATATGCAATATGAACATGCTACTGTGTTGTGTCTAAATAGCATATAAGCAATGCAAAACAGACTATATGTGATGCAAGGTGTACATGTGCATGAGTAGTATGCCACCATAGGTATCAGGTAGTGTAGCAAAGTCTACAGGTAACATGATAGCGGATACAATAACATGAACAGGAATAGAACAGGTAAGCACGATCACAGTGAGCATGAAAGCAGACAAAATAACAGGAACAGTAACAAGTTAGTATACATGTATCAGGCAAGTCATGTGATTGACACAATAGTAGAAATCAGTACCACCTGATATTTTAATCAATCTCTTTCCAGTGTCCCATACCACTGGCAGTTCATACTGGAGCCCGCACTCCAGTCGAACCCATCCGGACATGGCCTACGGGTACCATTATCCAGACGAGAGAGTGACCAAATAACAAGTGTTCCCAACGTCACTATTGTGTAGACTGTTTTATTATGTTAATTGGAAACCCATGGTCGAGGAGTTCTTATCGGGTGGATGTATCCCGTGCATACACTGGATCACGGCCTTAAACGGACCCCTGGCTGCTGAGACCAGGGCCCCCCGCTAAGAGGGGAGCACGAATCAAGTAACGGGAGCTCATGGAGCTAGTGGTAGGTAGCACTACCGTCCCCTGCAGTGGGACTAACAATATGGATCCAGTACATCACCCGATAAGATCTAATCAACCGTCAAGTCTCCCCCATACCCAAGTTATCATTATGATCTGATATGTCAAGTTTACAATGTGACAAGAACAAATAATAGTACATGATACAGGTAACATGATAACTGGACCAGAGCTCTGTTGATAGCGTAGAACAATATAACGGGAATCGGGAACAATTTATCAGGAACAATATAACGGGAACAATATAACGGGATCAATAGATGTGGAGTCCACATATCGCATATCAACAGCTCTCATGTCCAGTAACGGGAGTATCCATATCAGTAACAGGAAATAGGAAACAATCATATAACATGAATACGGTAACATGGAACAATCGTACATGTACTATGAACAGGGATCCATCTGACAATAATAGAGAAAGCATACATGCACGTGCAACAGTGATATGCCGAGAATCTATATAATGATGAGCACAATATATGAGATGACGGTAGTCTGTGAAGTAGTGCATATGAGTAACTGATGTGACGTGTCATAGTATCGATGCAACATCTACAAGTAATACCAATATGCAGTGTTTAATATCATGTACAGTAAACTACCGTATCAGTGTAAGGATGATAACATAATATGACATGCGGTACTTATCCTTGTCCTAGTGGAACATAGTTGTGTAGTCATAATGCATAAGTGGTGTCTAGCATGTATGTCTAGTGACCGTGTAGTGTCATAGCGTATCTGTGGATCAGTATGTATATCACGTGACTGTGATACAATACATGTCATAAGAGTGGACAAGCAGATAATGATATAGTGGTCCGATAATTACTTCCTTGTCTTTATTTTATATCAGGACATACCAACCAGATTCTATGTTATTCCTATTACAGTAACTGTCCAATCATGACCGGTGAGTAATTGATGATTACCGTATTTTATCCAGAATCAGGATATATCAATCAATGTCACTACACATGATAAAATATAATTTATAAAAGAAAAACACTCACAAACTGGTCATGAGGAGGTAGCTCTCTTTCCCACGATCGCAACGGATCCAGAATCGTCCCAATCGGAGTCCGGATGCTCCCGATATCGCCCGAATATGAAAAGGAATAAATGGGGTTAAATATGTAATAAACATATTTCAATGCAAATACTAAAAAGTAGCAGGGGCTTTTATGCAAATTTACCTTTAAATGGGTTTCGGAGCGGGTTTGGCTCATAACGGGTCGGGTCCAGATCCACAACCCAAACCCGTAACTTTAGTTAATGGGTAGTGGGTTAACGGGTTTTGGGGGGGGCTTATTTGGGTTAATGGGTTTGGGTTAAAAACCCAAACCCAATAAGGAATAAAGCAACAGCAGCAGCACAGCTGCTGCTGTGCTTCTTGCGCAGGAGGGCCGGCCGGCCAGCTCCGCTGGCCGGCGGCGGCGGATGGCCGGCCGGCGGCGGCCCCGCCCGCCGGCGGCGATCCTGGCCCCGACCACAACGCGAGAGAGAGAGAGTGAGAGAGAGAGAGAAAGAAGGAGAGAGTGGGGGGAATTTTACAGAGAAAGGAGAAGAGAAGAAGAAGAAGAAGAAGAAGAGAAGAAGAAAAAGAGGAGGGAGGAGGATTGGCCGGCTTGGGGGTCGCGGCGGCGGTGGCGGTGGCGCCGGCCAGGGGTGCGGCCGCGGCCGCGGTGGCGCCGGCCGGGGAAGGCGCGTCGGCCGGAGAGGGGGTGCAGGCCGGGTTGTTTACATGTGCCCCCTGTTTTGGGTCGCACAGAGAGAGAGAGAAAGAGAGAGAGAGAGAGGTTAGGGAGAGAGAGAAGAGAGAGAGAGAGAGAGTGTGTGTGTGATTCTGTGAGAGAGAGAGAAAGAGAGAGATTTATAGGGGGAGAGAGAAAGGCGGTGGAAGATGGGAAGTCGGTGGGGGAGAACTCGCTGGAAAGATGGAGAAGGGAAAGAAGAAGAAAAAGAAAGAGAAAAGAAAATGTTTAAAAAAAAATATTATTTTAATAGGTCAAAAATTGACTAGCTCCGAACGGTGCCCAAAAATTACAAAAAATAGAGAATATTATCTTGAGACGTAAGATGAAGACGGTTTCCAGAAATTCAAGACGGTTTGCAAATTAAAAATCCCGGAGTGTCTCGTCGATACGGGCGACACCGGTTTGGCCGGATTTTCGATAAATTCAGAAATATCCCCAAAAATACCCCAACGTAGATAATACGATTCTAAGACCCCTGGTGAAAGCGGATTCTCAAAATTCTACTCCGTTTGTGAAATAAAAATCGGAAGGCCGATTATCGGTATCGGTCGACACCGACACGGAGATTTTTCAAAATAATCCAGAAAAATTTCAGAAAATCCTAAAAAATTTAAAATATTAGAAAATGATTTTTGAAACTGAAATTAGCTCAATCGGACTACCACGGAGGTCAAATCAATTTTGTACGTCGTATCGCGTACTGATACTGTGATACGTACACCGGGAAGCAGGGGGTTACATTTCTCCCCACCTTACAAAAATTGCGTCCTCGCAATTTCAAATCAGGAGGAGAACAATATTTTCAACCCCAAGGCCTAAAGGTTACGGGTCTACGATACTTCTGCTGCGCACTCTGCTATCTAGAAGGAACTCGGGATGGAGAAATAGAGTAGTGAACCAATTCTAACGGATGGGAAGCAAGACGAGGCAAGGAAAGCGAGAAGGAAATCGAACGTTCTGGTCGAAAACGAGAAGGAAGGAAGGAATACAAACGAGTCACGGAATGAATTGTCAAGGTCATGGTATTCTTGTACTCGTTGCTGGAATCCCCAAATCCAGATACAGATCAATTAATCTGAACCTGATTGTACTGTTGGTAAGAGCCCGAGGATTGACCCAGGTGGTTACCCACACCAGGTGTGAACCTAGGCTCTGATACCACTATGTAACGCCCCGATTGTAACACTTGCCTTAATTAAAGCATTTCTTCCCCTGAATAATCATACCTTAAAGGAGTAATGGGAATTAGTATGCATGCATGATACCTTAGTTAAGCCATGCTTATTATATGAGTATGTATAAACAAGTGTATACATAAGTATTTATACATCCATGTATATAGGTATAAGAATACCCCACATGTGTTTGACTTATCACCACCATGCCCCCCATGCTTGTACCTCATGGGGAGGGGGGAGAGATATGGAGCTTGGTATAGGGTATGGAGTAGAGTAGAAATAGGGGACACATGGCACATTATTATGGAAAGTTAGAGGCTATAAATAGAGGGGGATGAAGAGGATTAAACATTTTTGGATCAAACTCTCTCTCTCTTCACAACCTCTCTCCCTCTCTCTCCTTTCCCTGCAGCAGCAAAGCAGCAGCAGCTGCAGCAGCAAGGCAACAGCAGCAGCAGCAGCAAAGGAGCAGCAGCAGCAGCAAGGGAGCAGCAGCAGCAGCAGCAGTAAAGGGCAGCAGCAACAGCAGTTAAAGCAGCAGCAACAACAAAGGGCAGCAGCAAAAATCAGAACATACAACTTCAAGGGTGAGTAGAACATGTTAATCCTAATAATATGATGAGTAGAATGAAGTAGGAAATGAAATAAAGCGTAAGAGGTAACAAGTACTTGACACTATATATTTTTGGGATCATGTGTTTACAATTCCGCAAGTACTACTAATTTTGTTTATGAATCCATGATATTCTTATATGTCTTGCATATGGATATTATATGATGGTATGATGTGTTGGAGGAAGGGACCGGGTTGAACCGGAGGCGTAGAAGGGGAGATTATATATTGTATGTAATGGAGGAAGGGACCGGGTTGAACCGGAGGCGTAGAAGAGGAGATTTTACGGAGGAATGGACCGGGTTGAACCGGAGGTGTAGAAGGGGAGATTATGTTGTGTATATATGGATATTACTAAGATAGAAATCCTATGATATAATCATACATAAATCCTTAACTTTTAAATCTGGAATCACTTCTTAACAGGCAATTTCTATGTAGAGTAGTCGACTTGGTCCCTGGGATAGTCGACTAAAAGTGTGATAATTAGGCAGATATTCTGCTGGATAGCAGGATTAGTCGACTACATATAGACTGTAGTCGACTAATCCCAGATACAGAGAGCAAACAGAAAGTTAACAATCTATTTTTGACAGTTTTAGTCGACTATAGTCGACTTACTAGTCGACTAATATATTGGATTAGTCGACTACACCAGGAGGGTAGTCGACTATAGGTGACAAACAGAGAGTAACACAACTTTTGACCCAGAATTAGTCGACTATAGAAAACTTCAAGTCGACTAGTACTTGAGTTAGTCAACTATACTAGGAAGGGTAGTCAACTACATAAATCCCTGGCTGTTAGTAAAGAAGCAGGTACGTGTGGAGCAAAGTTAGTCGACTATAGCTTCAGAATTAGTCGACTTACAGTTAGCCTTAGTCGACTATAGGGTGGCCTAGTCGACTAGTAAGGCCTTGTTACTGTGTTTGGTTTTGGTTCCTGTAAAATTATAAGATCCTATAAAAATAGTATAACGACACACATGTCAACCGGACAATTTAGCCATGTATACCTACTTGATAGGCATATTTAACTATTGTTTTACTCACTGAGCCGTCAAGCTCACTCTATTCTAACTCCACCTACAGGTTTGGACAAGGGCAAGGGACCCGCTTAAGGGTAACTGCGCGGCAACCATCACCGGAACCACTGTTTTAGAAGTTACTTTTGTTATGTATATGATTTTGTATAAACATGCGTACTTTAGCTGGGTATCACCCTTGACTTGTAATTTTTAAAGGACCTGGTGTTGGACTCTAACTGTGTATGTATATATATCCTGATATGGTAATTATAGACTGTGTTTCTTATAGAATTTTGAGCCATGGCGTTATCATGATAAATCTCGATGTTATCTTAGTAGAAATTCTGAAGGATAGTGAAGAGTTCTGATGATTATATTGGAAGTATTATACCTTGATGGGCCCCCACGTTGGAATTATACGAGATGATTGTGATTAAATGGAAAATTTAAACTGGGACCGTTACAGTTGGTATCAGAGCAATGGTTTAGAAGTAGAAGGAGTAAGAGATGATGAAGTTGTTAGGTTATACGTGCAGACATGTGATCATAGTTAAGTAGTTGGTCTTATGTGTCAAGGAATATATTAATTATCTATTGAATCTAAGTCATTCTGAAGACATAAGACTTAGGAGTAGACTAAGGATAAGTATAGTTACAAGTGTGTCTATTTATGCTGCTTCTTGATGATAGCCGTATGATTGAGACTATTTCATGGACTTGAGATTGATACGACCTTTTTGTTTACATGTAGATGGGGGACTCCGATGTATACTGGCCAGTCTCTAGCTCCGATAGCTCGAGTGAGAGCTGGGTGGCGGATTCCATGGACTGGGGTACGAGTCGGACGAAACTGATCCAGCGGAAACGATTGTACCCCTAAATTGGGTAGATTGTGAGGAGGTTGAGTCGCAGGCATCTAATGAGCCTGAACCAACCAATGTTGACACAGAAAGATTTGTGGGAGATTCACTTGAGATAGCAGTGACGGAGCACTCTAGCACGATTAAAGAAGAACCCGAAGGGGATTTACATATGGAGGCGTCTTTTGGAACGAAACGTGGGAAGAGGATATGGACCTTTATGATGACTTAGACGACTGGTGCTGCGCCGGGGACGAATCACCGGAAGAAGACCCCGAGGAAGATATGGATGATAGCAGCAGCACTAGCGGAGATTCTAGTGGGGATACTCTACCCTACGAAGGGTGAACCTTAGAGCCGACACTTTTGATGTATATACATGTATAGGCCTAGTATGTTAGGTGATGGATATCCTTAGGGTTGTTGTATGTACCCTGGCATATATCTTATGAATGCACATGGGTTAGTCTGGATATCCAAGAAGGAAGGCATGTCAGCATAATACCTTTTGTATCCATGATGGATGTAACTATATATATATATATATATATATATATATATATATATATATATATATATATATATATATATATATATAATATATATATATATATATATATATAACCAGTTGCTTGTTTTCAAAAGTAATGTTATTAACATGATTGCCTGAGACTAAAGTTTTATCCCAATGCATTCCTATATTGTGTAGTATGTTGATTAGACGCCCTTATTTTTATATAGGGAGAACAAATGGATTTGAACCAACTACCCCCTGATGAGTCCCTGTCGCTCGATACGACACACTACAGTGAGATGAGGAGTGCACCCCCCGTGAACAATGATGGAGACTCTGAAGTTCAAATGAGAGGGAATGAGGGAACTCCAGGGGTAATGCCGGAGTGGCTCGCACAACTAATGACCAGAGCGAGCAGTAACAACTCCCACCGAGCACTGGAGCAGTTTCAGAAGATGAAACCGCCCGTATTTGAAGGAGAGGCGAACCCCTTACAAGCCGAAGCATGGCTCCTTCAATTAGAAAAGATCCTAGAAGTTATGAGCTGCACTGATGAACAAAAGGTGTCCTTCTCTTCTTTTATGTTCCAAAAGGAAGCGGAACATTGGTGGAGGGCAGTGAAGCATAGTATGAAGAATGCAAGGGAATCAATCACCTGAGAATTCTTGGTGAACAAATTCACTGAGAAATACATTCCGGAGACAGCCAGAGATAAAATGGCGACAGAATTCTTGGAACTACGTCAAGGTTCTATGAATGTATCCCAGTATGATCAGAAATTCACTCAGCTATCCAGGTATGCTGATGCCTTGGTAAGGAGTGAAGCAGAAAAGACAAAGAGGTTCGAAAAGGGCCTAAGATCGGATATTCGTGGCTGACTGATTCCATTACAACTGAGGAATTATCTCCAGGCAGTAGAAAGAGCTTTGGAGGTAGAAATGGACATACAAGAAGGTCAGGGAGACTGGGTGGAAGGAACTCCCAATTCTAAACGCCCCCGTTATCAAGGACCTCCAATGATGACGGCATCAGAATCCACCAGTAGCAAAGGGCCTGGGTTTAACACCACTTTTCATAGAGGAGGAGGGGCCAGAGGCGGGAGAACATGGCTGAGAAATAGAGACACCCCCTCGAAGACACAAGCTACCTCTGCGTCCCATCCCAGAATCTCGGAGGCTCCCTGGTGTCAGAGGTGTAGAGTAAACTATTTTGGAAACTGCCTCCTAGACAGGTCTTGTTTTAATTGTGGAGAGGTGGGACATCTAAGGAAAAATTGTCCGACAATGCGTGGAAGCCAAGGGCCGAGTAGAGGAAGTGGAAGGCCGACCATGAGGACGAATCCTCCCAGAGGACAAGCCAGTAATGCCCCACGTCCTGCTGCAACCCAGTCATCGGTTCAGCAACCTCGGGTGCAAGGCAGAACCTTCGCATTAACCCACCGGGAAGCAATGGCCTCGAATGCAGGGGTGGAAGGTATGATCTCCGTATCAGGACATATTGCCCATGCATTATTTGATCCTGGAGCTACTCATTCATTCGTATCTAGTGCTTTTGCTTATAAACTAAATCAAGTATCAAAACCCCTAGGATTTCAATTGGTTGTGTCCACACCTATAGGGGAAAATTTGATAGCTAGCACTAGATATGCGAATTGTGAAGTGATAATTGGAGAAATGAAAACATCCATTGATCTGATTAACCTAGGTGAAATGGAGTTCGATGCCATACTAGGAATGGACTGGTTGTCTGCTTGTAGTGCTCATGTGGATTGTAATAAGAAGAGAATTATCTTTAAAATGAAAGGGACTCCGGAGATTATTTTTGAAGGAGAAAAAGTTAGTTGTGATATACCTCACATATCAGCCATCAAGGCCACCAAGTTAATGAAGCAAGGGTGTCAAGGATTCCTGGCTTCGGTATTGGATACCACCAGGACTGATGTAAATATTAAGACTATTCCAATTGTGAATGAGTTCCCTGATGTGTTCCCGGAAGACTTACCAGGCCTGCCCCCAGATTGGGAAGTAGAATTTACAATAGATGTAATACCCGGTACTGCCCCAATTTCTAAGGCACCGTACCGTATGGCCCCCGCAGAAATGAAAGAACTTAAAACTCAATTGCAGGACTTATTAGACAAATGTTTCATTCGGCCAAGTGTATCTCCCTGGGGAGCACCTGTACTATTTGTAAAGAAGAAGGATGGGAGTATGAGACTATGTGTTGACTACCGGGAATTGAATAAGGCAACTATCAAGAATAAGTACCCTCTTCCTCGAATTGATGACTTATTTGATCAACTACAAGGGTCTTGTGTATTTTCTAAGATAGACCTTAGATCAGGATATCACCAGTTGAAGATCAAACCTGAAGATGTGCCCAAATCAGCTTTCCGGACAAGATATGGATACTTTGAATTTCTAGTCATGCCTTTTGGACTCACTAACGCCCCGGCAGCATTTATGGACTTAATGAATCGGATTTTTCAACCATATCTAGACCAGTTTGTAGTGGTATTCATTGATGATATTTTAGTCTATTCAAAGAATATAGAAGATCACAAGAAACATCTTAATACTGTCCTTCAAATCTTGAGAGAGAAGCAACTCTATGCAAAGTTGAAGAAATGTGAATTTTGGCTAGAACAAGTAGGGTTTCTTGGCCATATCATATCTAAGGAAGGAATATCAGTAGACCCGGTAAAAATCGAAGCAATCCGAGACTGGCCTAGACCCACTAATGTTACTGAAGTTCGAAGTTCTTGGGATTAGCTGGGTACTACAGAAGATTTGTAGAAGGATTTTCTCTGATTGTAGCACCAATGACTCAATTAACCAGAAAGAATAAGAAGTTTGCATGGGGAGAAGATCAAGATAGGAGCTTCCTGGAGATTAAAGCTAGACTGACATCTGCTCCTGTCTTAATTGTACCTTCGGGGACTGAAGGATTTGTCATCTTTAGTGATGCATCAAAACTGGGATTGGGATGTGTGTTAATGCAACATAGAAAAGTCATTGCCTATGCATCCCGACAATTGAAGACCCATGAAAGAAATTACCCCACTCATGACTTAGAATTAGCCGCTGTGATTTTGGCTTTAAAGATCTGGCGACATTATTTGTATGGAGTGTCTTGTGAAGTTTTTACTGATCATAAGAGCTTAAAATATATCTTCACACAAAAGGAACTGAACATGAGGCAGAGGAGGTGGTTAGAACTAATGAAGGATTATGATATCACTATTCAATACCACCCTGGGAAGGCCAATGTGGTGGCTGATGCTTTGAGCCGGAAATCAGGAGGGACCCTGGCCGCCTTGATGACTCGTCAAGCAAGAATCTTAAGAGATCTAGAAGAAATGCAAATAGAAGTGCGAGTCATTGATCCTTCTAATTCTGAGTATAAATTGAATCAAGTAAGTATTCAATTTAATCTATACGACAAGATCAAAGAGGCCCAACAAGGAGATACTCAAATAAAGAAGATTATGAAGAAAGTGCAAGAAGGAGAACTCAAGGAGTTTCAAATAGAAGGTGATGTACTGCGGCTTGGACGCAGATTATGTGTGCCAGATGTAGCAGAGATCAAAGAAGAAATAATGAAGGAGGCTCATAGTACACCTTTTACAGCTCATCCCGGAAGCACAAAAATGTACCAAGATCTGCGACATAACTTCTGGTGGGAAGGAATGAAGGTAGACATTTTAAATTTTGTCCACAAATGTTTAGTCTGTCAACAAGTAAAGGCGGAACATAAGAAGCCCCCAGGTTTGTTAGTGCCTTTATCTATTCCCGAATGGAAGTGGAGTCAAATTGCTATGGATTTCGTCACTAGACTTCCTCGGACGTCCCAAGGACTGGATACAGTCTGGGTAGTGGTAGACAGACTCACCAAATCTGCTCATTTTCTGCCTATCCGGATCAATTATTCAATGGAAAGACTGGCTCAGGTATATGTCCGAGAGATAATTAGATTACATGGAGTACCTGAATCCATTGTATCAGACTGGGACCCTAGATTTTAATTCAGATTTTGGAAAAGCTTGTCCAAAGCTATGGGCACTAAATTGCAACTCAGTACAGCAGCCCACCCCCAAACGGATGGACAGTCAGAAAGGACCATTCAAATATTGGAAGATATGTTAAGAACTTGTGTACTAGATTTTGGGGAAAGTTGGGACAACTATTTACCCTTACTGGAGTTTGCTTATAATAATAGTTATCAGTCCACTATTGGTATGCCTCCATTTGAAGCATTATATGGGAGGAGGTGTAAATCACCAATCTGTTGGGAGGAAGTTGGGGATAGAAGACTGTTCGGCCCGGATGTAATTCAAGAGACTACTGAGAAGATCAAGCTAATCAAGGAAAAGATGAAAGCAGCCCAGAGCCGACAGAAAGCTTATGCAGACAATCGTCGCAGACCACTGGAGTTTGAGGTAGGGGATAGTGTTTTTCTGAAAGTATCTCCAATGAAAGAGGTAAGACGTACCGGTGGTAAGAACAAATTAGCTCCTAGATATGTAGGTCCGTTTGAGATACTGGATAAAATTGGACCGGTTGCTTACCGCTTGGCCCTACCCCCTGCCTTAGAACGGATGCACAATATATTTCATGTATCTCAGCTGAGAAAGTATGTGCCCGATCCTGATCACGTCATCTCCTATGAACCCCTGCATATACTAGAAGATATGTCTTACGCGGAAGAACCAGTACAAATTCTTGATCGCAAGGAGAAGCAATTGAGAAGCAAAAATATTTCCTTGGTCAAGGTCTTATGGAGAAATCAAAACATAGAAGAAGCCACTTGGGAGCTGGAAGAGGAGATGAGAAAGGCCTATCCGCATTTGTTCCAAGGTACGTTAAATTTCGAGGACGAAACTTCCATAAGGAGGGTAGAATGTAACACTTGCCTTAATTAAAGCATTTCTTCCCCTAAATAATCATACCTTAAAGGAGTAATGGGAATTAGTATGCATGCATGATACCTTAGTTAAGCCATGCTTATTATATGAGTATGTATAAACAAGTGTATACATAAGTATTTATACATCCATGTATATAGGTATAAGAATACCCCACATGTGTTTGACTTATCACCACCATGCCCCCCATGCTTGTACCTCATGGAGAGGGGGGAGAGATATGGAGCTTGGTATAGGGTATGGAGTAGAGTAGAAATAGGGGACACATGGCACATTATTATGGAAAGTTAGAGGTTATAAATAGAGGGGGATGAAGAGGATTAAACATTTTTGGATCAAACTCTCTCTCTCTCTCTTCACAACCTCTCTCCCTCAATCTCCTTTCCCTGCAGCAGCAAAGCAGCAGCAGCTGCAGCAGCAAGGCAACAGCAGCAGCAGCAGCAAAGGAGCAGCAGCAGCAGCAAGGGAGTAGCAGCAGCAGCAGCAGTAAAAGGCAGCAGCAACAGCAGTTAAAGCAGCAGCAACAACAAAGGGCAGCAGCAAAAATCAGAACATACAACTTCAAGGGTGAGTAGAACATGTTAATCCTAATAATATGATGAGTAGAATGAAGTAGGAAATGAAATAAAGCGTAAGAGGTAACAAGTACTTGACACTATATATTTTTGGGATCATGTGTTTACAATTCCGCAGGTACTACTAATTTTGTTTATGAATCCATGATATTCTTATATGTCTTGCATATGGATATTATATGATGGTATGATGTGTTGGAGGAAGGGACCGGGTTGAACCGGAGGCGTAGAAGGGGAGATTATATATTGTATGTAATGGAGGAAGGGACCGGGTTGAACCGGAGGCGTAGAAGGGAGATTTTACGGAGGAAGGGACCGGGTTGAACCGGAGGCGTAGAAGGGGAGATTATGTTGTGTATATATGGATATTACTAAGATAGAAATCCTATGATATAATCATACATAAATCCTTAACTTTTAAATCTGGAATCACTTCTTAACAGGCAATTTCTATGTAGAGTAGTCGACTTGGTCCCTGGGATAGTCGACTAAAAGTGTGATAATTAGGCAGATATTCTGCTGGATAGCAGGATTAGTCGACTACATATAGACTGTAGTCGACTAATCCCAGATACAGAGAGCAAACAGAAAGTTAACAATCTGTTTTTGACAGTTTTAGTCGACTATAGTCGACTTACTAGTGACTAATATATTGGATTAGTCGACTACACCAGGAGGGTAGTCGACTATAGGTGACAAACAGAGAGTAACACAACTTTTGACCCAGAATTAGTCGACTATAGGAAACTTCAAGTCGACTAGTACTTGAGTTAGTCAACTATACCAGGAAGGGTAGTCGACTACATAAATCCCTGGCTGTTAGTAAAGAAGCAGGTACGTGTGGAGCAAAGTTAGTCGACTATAGCTTCAGAATTAGTCGACTTACAGTTAGCCTTAGTCGACTATAGGGTGGCCTAGTCGACTAGTAAGGCCTTGTTACTGTGTTTGGTTTTGGTTCCTGTAAAATTATAAGATCCTATAAAAATAGTATAACGACACACATGTCAACCGGACAATTTAGCCATGTATACCTACTTGATAGGCATATTTAACTATTGTTTTACTCACTGAGCCGTCAAGCTCACTCTATTCTAACTCCACCTACAGGTTTGGATAAGGGTAAGGGACCCGCTTAAGGGCAACTGCGCGGCAACCATCACCGGAACCACTGTTTTAGAAGTTACTTTTGTTATGTATATGATTTTGTATAAACATGCGTACTTTAGCTGGGTATCACCCTTGACTTGTAATTTTAAAGGACCTGGTGTTGGACTCTAACTGTGTATGTATATATATCCTGATATGGTAATTATAGACTGTGTTTCTTATAGAATTTTGAGCCATGGCGTTATCATGATAAATCTCGATGTTATCTTAGTAGAAATTCTGAAGGATAGTGAAGAGTTCTGATGATTATATTGGAAGTATTATACCTTGATGGGCCCCACGTTGGAATTATACGAGATGATTGTGATTAAATGGAAAATTTAAACTGGGACCGTTACACCGATCCTAAGGATACGGAGACGTTATGGCGACGTACATACGCAAGGCGGAAAATCCCACGTACGTACGCTAAGCCTCAGTACAGTACATACCCTCCATAGAGACATGAGGTCCAGCATAAAAGCAGTACAAGAATACCTGCAGAAATAGGTCAGCTATCATAATAGATATGAAAAATAGGGACAAATAAGATAACAGAAATAAATGCCCAGGATACCTATGACTAGGCTAGATGAGGAATCTCCTATGTCACGCCAAGGCACTCTCTGCTACTCCGAGAACTCGGATCTCCAATCTGGGCACACAAACTCAGGGTCGTCAAAAAGCGACCTAGTGAGTGGTAAAATGAAGGAGGCAGTAATATATACATAATAATACAAGCACGATACTAACATATAATACATGATGTGGTACAAGTGATATTATATCATAAGTATATAGGAAGTGTTGGCCCAATGGCCTTCCACTCTAGTTTTGATGATGATCAACACTCATGTAGTTATGTTTACTAATATTCTTGTGTTTCTAAGTTTCAGATCATTAACAGGATATTAGTTGGTGATTAGCTTCAACAAGATGATTAGAAGCTATTCATGATGATTCCGGTGCCAAAGCTTAAAGATCATACCTTTGCACTTGGAGAATCACGGAGTTTTGGAGCTAGTCTACTTGAAGATGAAGATCGTCAAGAAGACTTAGGTATCCTAGTTTAGATAGAGTTTTAGATCCATTTGTAAAGCTTAGTTTAGTTGATATGCTCAAGTGCACAAATCACACACGTTTTATGATTGAGTTTTGGTTTTCATGAATAGTTTGATCAAAATAAGTTTTCATGATTTATATGTATAGTAGATGTTTTCTATTTATACATACATGCTTAACTTATAGACAAACTTATTTTGATGTTTCTATTCATGTTTTGGAAAAATCTAGTATGATAAAATACAAGTTTTGTTTATGATAAAAATACAAGAGTTGGTTTTTGGTATTTCTATCATGCATATCCTTTAAACCAAAACCTTGTTATATGCTAGATATCAAAAACATAGATATTTCATTATGATTGTGTAGTGGATCATATCCATACACACTATGCTTTAATAAGTTCAAAATATCTTATTTTTGTATTTTGTGAAGTTATGGAAAAACAAGTTTTAGAAAAACATATTTTTAGAAAAACAGTTTTATTGTGATTAAAACTATTTAGTAGATTTACTGTGAATTTATGGGATTTTTATTGAGTGAAAAGACCTATTTTCAAATCCCGTATCTGTGCAGTTCTGCACTGTGCCTGCCAGGCCAGTACGGTCGACCGGACCGGTCGACCGCACCAAGGGCCGGTCGACCGGGCCGGTCGACCGATGTGCACAGACGTGCACGTCTGTTAGGCACAGTGGACGGTCGACCGGGCCAGTCGACCGGGTTGAGAGCTCTGCTCTCGGGAATTTTCGGTCGACCGGACCGGTCGACCGCTGCTGCCCAACGGTCACATTTTTGACCGTTGGCGGTCGACCGGGCCGGTCGACCGGCAGTTGGTCAGACTGCCACATCAGCCTAACGGCTAGTTTTTCCTAGGGGCTATATATACCCCATTTCTCCATTGTTTTGAATAAGAATTTTTGAGCTAAAAATTTTCAGTTTTCTGAAGAGTTTAAAAGAGTTTTAAAAGAGTTTTTAAGTCAAAAAGATTTCATCTTATTTGTTTTGGGTTTTTGGAAAATCAAAGAAAGCTAGGGTTTTGGGAGATTGTTTTGTTTTTCATTTTCTATCTTTTACAAGTGATTTCCCAAGTAGTTTTTCTTTGTTGCTGGTTTCCAAAAACACCTTGATTCCACACTTGAGCTATCTTCTATCCTAAACTATTAGGATCTTTGTTTTGTGGAAAAAGAAAGAAAAAGAGAGTTTGTGGTTTTGAACCACTTGTTGTAAACCCTCCTTTATTTGTTGTATCCCTCTTCGGTAGAGGTGATCGGAGTGGTATTGGTTTGCTCCCTCTTAGGTAGAGGTGGAGTTTGGTTGTGAGCCTCTTCGGTAGAGGTGTGTGGATTGGTTGTTGTATTGGCTACGGGCCTAACCCCTCGGTTGTGAGGAGGTTGTTGTTGAGAGAGGAGTTTGGTACTCCTAGAGTTGTAAGAAATCCTCTTGGTAGAGGTTCCCTCGGTGGGAGTTGAGATAGTGGAAATCCTACACGGTGGTGTAGGCGGGGATGTAGAGCAAGGTGCTCGAACCTCGAAACAAATCTTGGTGTTTGCGTATTGATCCATTGTCTCTCTAACTCTCTCTCTTATATTTGTGCAAAGCATCATATTCATATCATATCATATTTGCTTGTGTTGTGCATATTTCATATTGCCTTGCATTTATTCATATTGCTATTCATTCTTATATGCTTGGCTTGATTGTGTGTATTTTATATTGCTTGGATTGCTTGTGTGTGTGTGCCTAACTTATACTCATCCAACAAGAGCTTCACATAGCACCTCAACCCATTTCAAGGGGAATCAAGGGGAGTTAGTCCAGAGCCTCGCAAGGGGAATTCGGCTACACTTGTTGTATTGTATTAGTTTGTGCATAATTTGCATTAGCTTCCGCATTTAGCGCACTTAGTTTGCATTTAGTTTCTTAGATTAGCACTTACACCTATTCACCCCCCTCTAGGTGTTTTTCAGGAAGCAGTGGAAATATCTAAACATGTCATCTTTTGATATCATCACTACCTAGCCAGTTCTCATCAGGTCATGACTCTAATCATATCTAGTTTATATAATACATAATGTTATCTAGCGGTGACGTAACAGCAGTGAATATGGTAGTGATGTAAATGAACATGCAGGTGGGCATATGCAATATGAACATGCTACTGTGTTGTGTCTAAATAGCATATAAGCAATGCAAAACAGACTATATGTGATGCAAGGTGTACATGTGCATGAGTAGTATGCCACCATAGGTATCAAGTAGTGTAGTAAAGTCTACAGGTAACATGATAGCGGATACAATAACATGAACAGGAATAGTAACAGGTAAGCACGATCACAGTGAGCATGAAAGCAGACAAAATAAAAGGAACAGTAACAAGTTAGTATACATGTATCAGGCAAGTCATGTGATTGACACAATAGTAGAAATCAGTACCACCTGATATTTTAATCAATCTCTTCTAGTGTCCCATACCACTGGCAATTCATACTGGAGCCCGCACTCCAGTCGAACCCATCCGGACATGGCCTACAGGTACCATTATCCAGACGAGAGAGTGACCAAATAACAAGTGTTCCCAACGTCACTATTGTGTAGACTGTTTTATTATGTTAATTGGAAACCCATGGTCGAGGAGTTCTTATCGGGTGGATGTATCCCGTGCATACCCGGGATCACGGCCTTAAACGGACCCCTGGCTGCTGAGACCAGGGCCCTCCGCTAAGAGGGGAGCACGAATCAAGTAACGGGAGCTCATGGAGCTAGTGGTAGGTAGCACTACCGTCCCCTGCAGTGGGACTAACAATATGGATCCAGTACATCACCCGATAAGATCTAATCAACCGTCAAGTCTTCCCCATACCCAAGTTATCATTATGATCTGATATGTCAAGTATACAATGTGACAAGAACAAATAACAGTACATGATACGGGTAACATGATAACTGGACCAGAGCTCTGTTGATAGCGTAGAACAATATAACGGGAATCGGGAACAATATATCAGGAACAATATAACGGGAACAATATAACGGGATCAATAGATGTGGAAGTCCACATATCACATATCAACAGCTCTCATGTCCAGTAACGGGAGTATCCATATCAGTAACAGGAAACAGGAAACAATCATATAACATGAATACGGTAACATGGAACAATCGTACATGTACTATGAACAGGGATCCATCTGACAATAATAGAGAAAGCATACATGCACGTGCAACAGTGATATGCCGAGAATCTATATAATGATGTGCACAATATATGAGATGACGGTAGTCTGTGAAGTAGTGCATATGAGTAACTGATGTGACGTGTCATAGTATCGATGCAACATCTACAAGTAATACCAATGGGCAGTGTCTAATATCATGTACAGTAAACTACCGTATCAGTGTAAGGATGATAACAATAATATGACATGCGGTACTTATCCTTGTCCTAGTGGAACATAGTTGTGTAGTCATAATGCATAAGTGGTGTCTAGCATGTATGTCTAGTGACCGTGTAGTGTCATAGCGTATCTGTGGATCAGTATGTATATCACGTGACTGTGATACAATACATGTCATAAGAGTGGACAAGCAGATAATGATATAGTGGTCCGATAATTACTTCCTTGTCTTTATTTTATATCAGGACATACCTAACCAGATTCTATGTTATTCCTATTACAGTAACTGTCCAATCATGACCGGTGAGTAATTGATGATTACCGTATTTTATCCAGAATCAGGATATATCAATCAATGTCACTACACATGATAAAATATAATTTATAAAAGAAAAACACTCACAAACTGGTCATGAGGAGGTAGCTCTCCTTCTCACGATCGCAACGGATCCAGAATCGTCCCAATCGGAGTCCGGATGCTCCGATATCGCCCGAATATGAAAAGGAATAAAATGGGGTTAAATATGTAATAAACATATTTCAATGCAAATACTAAAAAGTAGCAGGGGCTTTTATGCAAATTTACCTTTAAATGGGTTTCGGAGCGGGTTTGGCTCATAACGGGTCGGGTCCAGATCCACAACCCAAACCCGTAACTTTAGTTAATGGGTAGTGGGTTAACGGGTTTTGGGGGGGCTTATTTGGGTTAATGGGTTTGGGTTAAAAACCCAAACCCAATAAGGAATAAAGCAGCAGCAGCAGCACAGCTGCTGCTGTGCTTCTTGCGCAGGCGGGCCGGCCGGCCAGCTCCGTTGGCCGGCGGCGGCCCCGCCCGCCGGCGGCGATCCTGGCCCCGACCACAACGCGAGAGAGAGAGAGAGTGAGAGAGAGAGAGAGAAAGAAGGAGAGAGTGGGGGGAATTTTACAGAGAAAGGAGAAGAAGAAGAAGAAGAAGAAAAAGAGGAGGGAGGAGGAATTGGCCGGCTGGGGGTCGCGGCGGCGGTGGCGGTGGCGCCGGCCAGGAGTGCGGCCGCGGCTGCGGTGGCGCGGGCCGGGGAAGGCGCGCCGGCCGGAGAGGGGGTGCCGGCCGGGTTGTTTACAGGTGCCCCCTGTTTTGGGTCGCACAGAGAGAGAGAGAAAGAGAGAGAGAGAGAGAGAGGTTAGGGAGAGAGAGAAGAGAGAGAGGAGAGAGAGTGTGTGTGTGTGATTCTGTGAGAGAGAGAGAAAGAGAGAGATTTATAGGGGGAGAGAGAGAAAGGCGGTGGAAGATGGGAAGTCGGTGGGGGAGAACTCGCTGGAAAGATGGAGAAGGGAAAGAAGAAGAAAAAGAAAGAGAAAAGAAAATGTTTTAAAAAATATTATTTTAATAGGTCAAAAATTGACTAGCTCCGAACGGTGCCCAAAAATTAAAGAAAATAGAGAATATTATTTTGAGACGTAAGATGAAGACGGTTTCCAGAAATTCAAGACGGTTTGCAAATTAAAAATCCCGGAGTGTCTCGCCGATACGGGCGACACCGGTTTGGCCGGATTTTCGATAAATTCAGAAATATCTCCAAAAATACCCCAACGTAGATAATACGATTCTAAGACCCCTGGTGAAAGCGGATTCTCAAAATTCTACTCCGTTTGTGAAATAAAAATCGGAAGGCCGATTATCGGTATCGGTCGACACCGACACGGAGATTTTCCAAAATAATCCAGAAAAATTTTAGAAAATACTAAAAAATTTAAAATATTTGAAAATGATTTTTGAAACTGAAATCAGTTCAATCAGACTACCACGGAGGTCAAATCAATTTTGTACGTCGTATCGCGTACTGATACTGTGATACGTACACCGGGAAGCAGGGGGTTACACTCTTTAAATGAACTTTATTATTATATACAACGTGTTGTGACTCCTGAGATCGCTCAAGACTCAGGATTTGAAAATTTTTATATTTGGTATAGTGAAAATTATAGTTTCAACTTATCCTGTGCTTTCCATCATGTCATGTGATTTACTAACTCCTTCGACATCTAAAGTAGCTTCATAGTCTGCTTTTAGCACAGGTGGTCGAGTACTGACTGATACGAGAAACCGTCTGACATCGGATGCGATCGAGATCACAATATGCGGGAATGATTGGCTGGATGCGGAAAAAAGAAGTCAAAATAAATAATTGACGATCTAATCGAAGATTCTCCAGAAGGCTCCCCAGAAGATGAATGAAGATTTGTATTTTTTTATTTATGATTGATAAAATGTATGAATAATGAAGACTTGTACTTTTTTTATGTATTAATGATAAATTTGAAATAAAATGATTTATACTTTAATTGTATTTGTATCAATTATCCATTTTATTA
This sequence comes from Agave tequilana, assembly GCA_038442645.1. NCBI lineage: Eukaryota > Viridiplantae > Streptophyta > Magnoliopsida > Asparagales > Asparagaceae > Agave > Agave tequilana. Next base: position 15,685 of record JAVJIF010025466.1, on the reverse strand, counting down.
GATTATAATAAAAAATATATTTTTATTCACGCCTTGTAATATTCTTTACTAATTTTTTCACAACTTGAATAAGTAATTTTTGCGAATTTTAAAGATTTTTTTGGATTTTAAAATTTTTAAAGTTTTTTTTATAAGTTTTATAAGTTTTTTATTTTTTTTAAATAAATGGCGGGCCGGCACAGGCCGACACGGGGCACCCGGGCCTTGGGCCATGCCGCCCGCCTGTTGGCCAGGCAGGCTGAGCCAGGCACGACATGGCCCAATTGCCACCCCTAGCTGTGATGCACGATTCTCCAAATTAGGTCAGATATCCCCATGGGATATGCGTATTTGATGCTAATACTAGTTGAACACTTTGTCGGGTTCTCGTCACACATTTCTAAACGAATACAATAAGTATCAGGTTTAAAACAACAATAAATGTGGACCTGATACTTTGTAGATTCTTTCCGGTGTTCTAAATATTTCAACTCAAAATCGACGAGTCTTCATCTAATGAACTTAATGTTAGCCAAATAAGTTGGTGAAAGTGATTTTAACCTCAAAAACCATTATTTTATACAGTCACTCTCTCTCTCTCTCTCTCTCTCTCTCTCTCTCTCAACTTATTACTAGATCCCTCCAATACTTTTTGCCTTATAATTAAATTATAATTATTGTAATTACATATATAATTATTAAATATTATTACTAAGTAGACATATAGTTTTTTCATTTTGTGTATCCACGTACACATATGGCCACACTAATGCTCGTATCCGTATCTATCATGTAATCTTGGTGTAGAGTATTTGGAGATTAATGCCATAGTTTTCTTAAAAGGGTTGGTGCTTTGAAAACTTACTATTCTTTTCGAAAATATGTGATATTTATCAGTTAAGTACAGAACTTTGATATTTGAAAAAGTAGACTTTGAAACTTTAGTGGACTTGAAAGAAAATTTAGTTTCAAACTTTGGGTACAGAACTATTTCCCCAAGCCTACTAGTTAATCACATGGCTTAAGACGTAAACTACTCATAGTTTAAAGATCATCCGCATGCTAATGATACTTGGATCCTTCTCTAATCATTATGAACAATGAGAGGCTGTTTGGTTGCAAGGAAGTGGGCGGAAGTAAGGAAATAGGAAGTATAATTGCTCACTTCCCTATCTATCCAAATACCGGAAAAGGAAAATAAGAAAACCTCTTTTCCTTTATTTTTTCTCTTTTACACAATCATTTCCTCACTTTCAGAGTGCTACAGTTAATTTTGTGGTCATGTAAATCTCATTTGTAATAAATTGTAGCACAAAGCAGTTAATTTTTTGACCATGTAAATCTCACTTGCATTCTAATTACAGTGTATTTTTTATTTTTCTTAATTAATTTTTATATTAATATTATTTTAGGAACAACTTTGTGGTCAACTTTTCCACTTCCACTTTCACATTACCATCCAAACACCGAAAAGACAAAACATTTTTCAAACTATACTTTCCAACAACATCCAAACACCGGAAAACTTACTAACCAACTCCCAAGTTCCAAAGAGAATTATTACTACTTCCTCAGTTCCTCACTTCCATCCTTGACCAAACAGGCCAGATGAAAGACAGTTGGAGAACTGTTTGTACGTACTACATCACATTATTATCACAAGAAGATGGGATGCACAAAAAGAAATGGGGCGTAGAATTTGAATTTTGTCAAGCCATCCAACCAGCAATCAGAACCAATCAGTTGCTGTGTGGTTTGATGTGCTCGCTGAGCTGCTGTTGTCCACAGCAGCAGCAGCAGCAGCAGCAAAGAGAAGAAGCTACAGTGACCGGCGTGGCAACAAAAAGAAGGAAATAAATGGGGCATTCTCATCATTGCCATGTCTCCTTTTGGGAGAATCCAAATCATACCAAACATTTTTTATTTTATTTTATTTTTTGTGGGGGGCTGGGGGTTGTGTGGACCATGCAGAACACAGATCACTGGATCGGCCAGAGATTGAGTTGAATCATTTTTATAACCATTTGTTCGTTATATAATCCGTTGTATTTTATTCTAAATAAAAACTAATATTGAAATTTAGTTAATGAGTATCTCGTTCAATTTAGAAAAATATAAGATACAAAATGTTTGATTGTTTTATACTTGAATTATTTTTTCCAAGAATTTTTTCCACGAATCATCCATGTTTGGATTCATGGAAGCGAGAGGAAAATAAGAAGTGAGAAAACTCATTTCCCACTTTTCTTATTTGTTCTAAATCAGAAATGAGAAATGAGAAAAACCCCTTTCCCTTTTCCTTTTCCCCTTTTACACATCCATTTTATGCTAACATTTTCTCACTTTCAGGGTTTTACAGTTAATTTTGTGATCATGTAAATCTCACTTGTAATAAGTTGTAACTTAATGCATTAAATTTTGATGTCATGTAAATCTTACTTGCAGTCTAATTACAGTCCAAAAATTTAATTTAAGAATGAACATTTAATTTAATATTATTTTATGATAAACTTTATCGTCAACTTTCTCACTTTTACTTTCACATTACTAGCCAAATAACAAAAATATAAAATATATTTTTTCACATACACTTACATGTTACAACCAAACACTGGAAATGAAAATTGCACAAATCTCAATTTTTCACTACACTTTCACGTTTCTCGTCCTCATTTCCCAATTACACCTTCTCCTCACCCTTCCATCAGACCAAGCATGCCCTAAAATATGTCACTTCATTGTTAAGAACACTGTAGCTACCGGATTTTTTTTTTTTTTTTTTAATAGAATCCTTGCCTGATAAATGTGAATGATTCAGGCCTCCTGGCAGGCTTTGCTTGAGAATTAAGGGATGATGAGCATTGATGACTTCATAATGATTCAATGTTCGTCTTTGATTGATGATCTTAATTTAGACGGTATGATTCTGCCCCTTCTTTCTGTGGGGCAGCTGTTTTTCTCATTTCCTTTCTTAGTTTTGAGCTTTTCCATATTCATTCACCTTCATTGTATTTCAATCTAAAACTTGACCCCCTACACGCACATATTGTTGTATTTCAGTCCAAAATCCAAAATAAATCCAACATATATACAGCCAGTGGTTGTTTTCTTGGATCTGGCGAGCGAAAATCTATTGCATTCGACTAGCAAATGGGTAACAGACCTGTGTGCAAAACATAAGAGTAGGAATCTGCGCATATGTGTTGATATCGTTTGGTACCCACTGAAAATGATCAATATGCAGACTCGGATACGTTTGTAGAGTTAACAGGTTAAAGTTACATGTACACATCAGCACATGACCATATATACATGGGACATGCGTGTAGATTGCATAACATCAAACATTAGTCAATCTGCAAATTTTGCAAATTGTTTTTGAGAGTAACACACAAACACAACACAGCTCATGCCATGGACGAGGACATAAGATCTCGATGCTCGCTGCTGTGACAGGACCTCTTCAAGTGTAACGAATCGGCCTTTTTTCAATGGAAAGTTGTCCTGCGACTCCTATGGCAGTCGTTCAAGTCAACAACAGGAACACCACCATTGCCTTGAGCTTTAACATCAGATAGGAAGTCCAGATGCTCTAAATAACTTGATCCGTGATGCAGCCCATCATACCTAATTAATATGAACAAATGAAACATAAGGATGAAAGAAGTTAAAAGACTAGAAGAAAAAGGCCAGACTTTTGCCAATCAAAATAAATAAATATATAAATAAGGGAAAAAGAAGAACATTCCTCCTGTTCATTTAACCGAAGAGCCAAAAACAAAGATACATATGCCACCCATTAGCATAACTTGGGATATGATCATATTATTCTCAAATTCTTCTATTATACAGCTTTGCTTTCTCGACTGAAAGATGCTCCCAAGTTTTCCTTCAGGATCCATGAGCTATACAAAAGTTAATTCACAAATGATCTAAATTATTTATAAAGCACCAACATTTTCTTAAAGGCTTTTCATGTAGAAAATTGTTCATGGTGCTATTTCTTGTTGACACCACAAGTTCTCATTATAAATGTCTATCACAGCCTTGTTTTTTATGCATTGCAAACTAAATATAGAATTCTGATATCTTTTCATTAGAAGATAATGGTAGAGCACAAAATCTCATTCTCTTTATAATTTGATAACCTGCATGAATTTCTTCAGCATTTAATCACTCACTGAATTGTTCCTGACACCAAACTTGTGATGATTGTTAACACGAACAAGAACCTACTCCATGTGTGTGTTTTGTCAACTAGATAGTAGCAGATTCAGTTCTCTTAGTACCCCACTTAATAATATCTCAGTAATAATCTGAATCCAACTTGATTGATTGCGCTCAGGTCTTCAAGAAGTTCTCTCTTGAAAATTTGTTGAACATTCTGACCATTTAATGAGCTGCGGATCTTAATAGCCAGAAATAGATGTTATCGAGGTTCTGCAAACAAGTTCCCAGTAGTTTTGCCAATTAATTAAGGAGACGGTCAATGTGTAGATCACTCCAGAGAAGGACGCAATGGTCACTGCAAACACAGTATCGACTGCCTAGATTCATGGGAGTCTTGGGGTGTACATACATTCTTTATGTAAATTATTATATTGACGAACAGTCGTAATGCAAGTGATTTCACATTTCAACTGGGACTGCCAATTGTAAGGTGGAAATTTAGACACACCCCACATCTGTTGCATTGTGAGTGGTTCTTAGCTCATTTGAACACTGAGTAGACACTCAAGGGGCTTTATCTTTCCAAAACCTCTGAAGGGCCAAAGACTTGCTTCAGAAAAAGAGGATCTGGGTTCAACAAACTGCTATCAGCAATAGTAACACGTTCTCATCACAAGATCAAGGCCTAGGAGTCTAACACAATTGCATGCACGTGCACACACATATCCTCACCAAAAAAAGGAGAGAAACAAAAAAAAACCTCAGATCATAAGTGATTGGGAAGGGTCACATAATGAGAATCTCAAGTTCCTTCATTAGACGGGAAAAAAAAAGCTTCAGACAATGCACAAAAATCCTAGCTATAATGCTGATGGTTAAAGGTGGCTTCACCCATTGAGTCTTACAGTCTTACAGACTAAGTGGCCTGCCTTCTTGTGAGGCTTCTGATCCGCATTGGCGAAAAAAGAATACAGAAGCATAGCATGTATAAATGGTAAAATCCAACAGCGGTGTTCTTTTTACAGCTAAAAGGATTGGTTGCACTTACTTAATTCTTTCATCTTCAGCCTTCAATGTCTCCACCCCTGCCCTCCCTCCTCATCTGGTGCCCATACACAACACTTTGTGGAACGAAGGCCTCACCCTGTTATCAAGTTTGAGTTCATAATTTGAATGGCGCATTATAAACTTTCAAAACCTCCACCATTGCGTCACTGGTAAATGATTTTACATAAAAGAACAGTAAAGTACTTAACACTCAGGAGCAGGGGTTGGCCCTTAAACATGAAATACTTAATATCACCCAAACAAGACACAAGGCACAGTGTTACAGATGATACAATATACTTCTATGGAACTTACAGAAAGATGTTCATCAAATCCAATTAAAAGTTACCTTTCCGGTGTCACCAATAACAGAAATTTCTTGCTCACTTTTACTGCTTTCAGCAAACATGCGGAGGTCAAGCATTCCACGAGAACCGTTATCAAACTCCACAATCACGTATGCATTATCAATGATATCTGGTACCTGGTTCATAGTGGGTTTATGAGGATTAAGAGTTTCTTCAGATAAACGAGCAGTTTACATATAGCACATTGTGGACAGAAGAAACGCTGCTGTTAATTAGTCTACAAAAGGGAAAGAAAAAATATCCCTATGTGATAGTATAAATAGAATATTGCTCTAAGAGTATAATTAACTTAGAAAACAAGAGCACAGCAGTTTTTGTTTCAAAGTAGTTCTCTAATGGTAATAGAGCAAAAGAGCATGTGTGCAGATTTGTAAGCTGTTAGTTGATATTCACATATTAAAAAAGAAAAAGTTTCATGATGAATTAGTTACATATCCATGCATGAATACAGATAGTGAATGATTGTAGAGACAAACATTTAGCACCATATAAACTTACCAATATGAACATTTGATTGTTTACAATGATCCACGGAATTCCTCAAATAATTAGAGGAATCATAGTCCATCAATTAGTAACACCCATAAACAGGGCGCAATGAAACACAATTCATTCATTCTTTAATACATTAAGATGTGTCGTCCCTATATAGAAATCCACCAAAACAACTACTTTAACTAAGCACTTACCTTGCAGCTTTTTAACTAACAAGCTAATAGTCCAGAAAGGGAGATCAACATCCCCGGTATCATATAACTAAGATTAGCATGTTTCTTACGCATGTATCAAAGAGTTTACAGTAATAAAAAACTCTTTAATGTTAAGAGAGAAATGCAGCCACAAAGATACTAAAGAAGTAACCAAGACAAAAGGCTGCCTGGAACAGTATCCAACAATATGAACATTTCAAAAAAAAAGGACCTTTTTGTTGTGTTGTTGCCCCCGGGTGGTGAACACTGAATACATGTATTACTTCATTACAAAACTATTGATTGCTAAGCTTAGATGCAAATGCTAACCTTCCCATCATATATTTCTTCTTTGTGATTAACATCGATAGCCCCAGAAGCCAACATAGGAACTGGGTTTGCAGCTGCAAATAGCCTCATCAAATCAAAAAACTGGCAGCACTTCTCTACAGGAGTTCCCCCTGAAATAATATTGAACCATTTCCAATTGTTGACCTACATACATCAAGGAATAAGAACACAAAGAACATGCGTCTGAATAGATACAGAGGGTTAAATGTGCCAGGCCAGCCAAATGGGCATTTGGACTGACCTGATTTACAAAGGGCTTGGGCTTGATTTCTAATACAATTTTCAGTTCACTCAGGTTTGTGACTATCCATTTGAACCTTCACTATTTACATGCCGGTTTCTACAAATAATTTAATACACATATCATTCGAAAGTCTGATTACCAAGTAGAAAATCATTTAATAGAACATTTTGTGAAGAAAATCTTATTCTTGTTTCAAACTTAGGATTATGCTTACGCCCAAAATTCCCTTTAACATAGCTCACTTTAATTGTTTTCAGCTTGTTCAAAAAATATTTAGGTGCAAAGAATGTGGAGGACTCTGCAGACTGGACCTTAGTCCAGCCACAATCCTACTGCCCAATAAATTACTCACTAAATATTGCATAATATCAAATTGAATAGAGATCCAAAAGCTTGTTGTACCTTAACCAGAAAAGGATATCGGTGCTCACGTATAGAGACCATTTTGACTTGTCCATGTTTTCCGCTTTGAACGATTTCAATTAGTTTAGCAACTGGAGGCATGTACCTGTATTCTAATCCAATTTGCACCAGTATCTCAGGCCTCCTCTTGGCTGCATCGATGACTTATAACACTGAATGTTTAATTATCAATATCTAGTGAAAATATATAACGGGCTCATGCAAAGAAGATTACAAGAAAACAATAGAAGACATAAAAAAAAAAAATCTATAACAATCTTCCAAAGAAAATTTTGGAAAAGTTGTTATAGTGACCAACAAAAGGGCAGATAAACAAAGTTTAAAATAACTACCAGAAAACATGTTGAATATGCAGGAGACAGAAGCAAATGAAACTACAACTATTATTGAAGCCCATAATATTGCCAAATTGATAATACCATTGGCCATTTGTCTTATTGAACGTCCAATTACATGATAACAATTTTCAAATCTCTTTTTGCTAGGTACAAGGGGAATCTCCACTTCTCATAGTAGGGGCATGGATATGGATAATCCATTCTCTATCAAACATACTAGCTTTTCGAATGCAGGCATACGCTATCCTTTTAAAATATGGATACAAATTTGGTATTGGTAAAAATATTTGTCGTATCCGAATATACTGAATTTGCCACAATGCACGAATATTTCACGTACATCAAAGTACTGCAAGGCAAGTTCATGTGACTTAAATTAGTATTATGATTACGAATATAACTTTTTTTCTTCCTCTATGTTTTTTAGTCAGTTATTAATAGCTGAATCTGATATGAATTCAAAGTCGTATCCACCTAATACATATACTAAGTTAGAATTAGTGTTTTAGAAAGCAATAGACAGGTCCGGGTGGGGTGCCAGGCGTAGACACAAGTCATGTATTGTGTGTGCCTGGAATTATAGGTCCATGTATTGGTCCATTAGGTACTGGTCGGTCCGTGTGTTCAAATGGACAAGTCGATTTGTGCCCAAATTGGGTGGTGCCTTTGTGCCTGCTGAACTAAACCCTACTTAATCTTGATGTAAGAGTGGATGTTTAAGGGCATGTCCACCACCCCCAACCACCGCCCCACCAACCTAGTAACTTAGTAATGGATAAATCATACCCTCTTTGACTTACTAACTTGTAAGCTTTTATATTAACTTTTTCTTTTTCACTTTTAGAATTTTGGCCTATGCATCAGGCTTAGATTAGTTGCTTCATTTGTCCCCTCTATGGATCATGCCTTGGGGCCATATCATGCTGGATGGAGATAATCCAGCAACTGCAACAAAACTTAAATGGGTCTTGTTGCCACCATGACCTCTCTTTGTTCACCATGTTTCATTGGATCTCTATCATCTCATATCACCATAAGTACATTTTTTTTAACCATTTCAGGCTTTGTTTGGGAACAAGGTTAAGTTCCCAAACTGAGGTTTAGGAGAGTTTCGGGTTCAAAATGGGGTTAATAAAACTGGGCCTTGTTTGGGAACTGTAGTGGTCAAAATTATGACCTTTGTGAGATCTCGACACCTGACAAATCTCACAGATCATGGAGGTTCTTGTTCGATCTCATTCAGCTCATCTTACTCGACCACTTGGCTAACAGAACGGTTACAACAAATCGATACCTGGTGGGCGATAACTACGAATTTGAGCTGATATTCTCGCTAACCAGTGCGATCTCCGAAAATCATACACCACTCTATCAAATGTGGCTGCGGCATTACGTGCAGTTACGATCGTGGGCTGATCATAGGCGGAGATCTCGGAGACCACGACTCAACTCATCAACCCTCAACTATAAAAGTCGACCCCTTCCTCTTTTGCAGGAGATCAATCCCTAGAGAATTGAACTTGTAATAGAGCATTCAAAACTCATTGCAATCTCTTTGATTTAGTGAATTCTCTCTTTGCACCGTGATTTCCCCCTTGTTGTTTGTGATTGATTTATTCTCCTAATTTACAATTTAAATATACCTCTAAAGGAACTAAAATGGAGTTACTGAAGGTAGGGTTTTGAGGCCACAAACCTTATGAAACTGGAGTTTTGAAAAACTCCAGTTTGAGTGATTTTTTTTTCAAACAGAGACTAAATGAGAAAAAGAATTGGTTGCCAAATACTCACTAAAGTACCTAGGTTTCATAAGATTTCAGAAACGTGGGTTGTATGGTAAAAAAACTCATTCATTTTAACTTAAACAAAACCTGGTTTCAGAAAATGTGTTGTCAAACTAGGCCTCCGTAGTTTTTGACTGAACTACAACGTTAGTAGATTCAAGCAATCTGAAAATTCCAACTTTCAGAAAGAAATCTATGTCTTGAAACAACAAAATCAAGAAAGCAAAGGAAATGAAATGCCACCTTTTTATAGTGTTGGACAGTGGTGCACAGGGGCTTTTCAACTAGTATGTGATGGGGTCTGGGTAACTGGGTTGGTCGATGATGTCCATCAGGATCTCGAAATGGGTCATGTTGGGTGATGACACCACCCCCACATCGCAGAGCCCACTGTCTAGAAGCTCGCCGTGCCCTGAAAACACCTGAACCCAATACAAAGAAGAAGGAAGAATCAATTTTCAAGAAATTAGTTGATGGGGGCAAGAAAAGTGAGAATGAGGATGAAAATTATTGTACCTTGAGAGCTCTTACCCCCCGCTTCCCAAATCAAAAGGGGCTTCAAAAGATGCGTTGCTTCCCAAATCAAAAACCTCTCTCTCTCTCTCTCTCTCTCTCTCTCTCTCATGGGGGCTCTGAAAGATGAGGCTAATAATTAGGGACTCACTCTCACTCCACAGACGATGCCTTTGTTTGATGCTCAGACAAGGAATTTAACTGTTGGTCCAATGTTCTAATGAGCATTTTTATTTAAATTTCTAATAACCGTGGGAAAATTCAGCGATGTTATTGCCAATTCGCATAACGAGGATGATGAAATACATCATATACTGCGCTTAGCGCTAGGAACATGATAGCCATTCACTTTGTCAATACATTTTCCCTTGACAACACCACAAGCATATAGATCGATATAAACAAAAGCAAGATGTTCTGAAAATCCATAAATATAGAAGCTACAAAACCAAGCATCAAGAGGCCACAATAATGCAGTAAATTTCCCAACAATTCACCAAGCCTAAAAACATAGATGTCCATGACAAAATTTAGAAAGCTCAAGTAACTCTTTGCTACAAGACAAGTAGTTGATCAAACCACAAAAGGTACGGACAAGTAAACTTTGATACTTAGCAGCGAGAAACTCAGCGGTATCGGCGGAGGGACTTGGTCTGGTTCCTCTTCCAGGTTGCCCTGCGAGATGGCCTGTTCTTGTGGTACAGGTGACCTTTTCCTCTGAGTCCCCTGAACTTCTTGCCAGCCGAGGTAAGTCCACGAAGCTCACGGTGCTTGTGGACACCCTTGCAGATCCAGTTGATCCTTGGATCATTCCGGATGGCATTGTGTGCAGCATCAACAAGGATGACCTCAAAGTATTTGTAGGTTGAATCCTGTACTATGCATTTAGAGTCAGATTGGGATGCAAGAAAGACATAAAAATGATTATTTGTTCTACAATTATGTGCCTTTGCAATTCAACTTCTCTAACCTCGTTAAGCCAGTAAGAGTTGAGGACCTTCAGACCTCCCAGCTTCCTTCCTGCCCTCTCCTCAGCAACTGACCTCTTGTTCCTCTGGAACTTTAGTTGGGTGATACCTTGGTTCTTGGGCTTGCCATAGACAATACCCTTGGGAACTGGCCTCTTCCGGCCTCCACGTCTGACACGGACACGATAAATCACATAACCCTAATAGAAAGGAAAGAGAATGAATTCCAGATCTTTCATGAATGCGATATTGAACTAGTACACATGAATGGTTTTACGAAAAATATGTATCACTTGCAAGCATGTTCAGGCAGCAAACACCGGACAGACTATTTGCTATCTTTATATATTATATCTTCAGGTTCAACTATTAGCAAGCAAGCAACTTCTTATCACATTGGGTTAGTTTACTTTCAATTTGGCCGGTTTTATTTATGTAAAAAGAACTTGGACAGCTAACAGATGGCTGGTGGGTTGGCCCTTTCAATAGGCTGGAAAACCCAAACTCAGTTCAGTAAAAGACTCAAAATGCCCTTTGCATTCCTACAGAGACAATAGAGTCCAAATTTATTTAAAAAGAAATGTTTGAACTAAAAAGAAGCTGACATGCAGCAATTTTCAGGTTCAGCACAAAAAGTCAGGCCTCAGATAGAAATTACAAAGCAAGAATAGCTAAAAAGTAAGACATGTACGAAATATAACAAGAATGCAGGTGCTAACAACTTAACAAGTTGATAAGGTTTCCTGATTGCACTTTAAGATGCTCACAATCTAATATAGTTGAAGATCACAGGTAACTAAATTAAAACCTACACTCAATGACATTAAAGATTTTATTCTGTTACCAACATAGTGCGTCATCCTCGTAAAGAAAGAAAGAGGTTGGATCAATCTCAAGTATACCCCGTATGAAGTTCTGCTTCACGGGAGGAACCACACAAATTTGTTAACAGGTGCTATGATGATCCACTGCATTGACCCTTTGGGGTTATACCTGTCCCCTACCACACTGAAGTAAAGACTATGCAAGAGGTAATTAGCCGTTAAGAACTTCAGGTGGAAGCAGAAGTGACATTAAGAACACTCCTGCATACTTTGAAACATATCTAGAAAGAATATACAAAGTTTTTTATAAGCCTTTTCAACATCAACTTATATTAAAAGAAAAAAGCCAACAACAAAAGAACCGTGTAGATAAAAATCAGGGATTGGTTTCAGCCTCATCCTCCTATTTGGAGTTTCCATTTTGATGGTCTCATGGTCTTAGATTGGTCAATTTATTTTGAAGTTCCAGATTTCCATACATTATTTACGAAAAAAGAAATGGGTGAAATCACATCCTTCCTTTCTTGATGAAAGATAGTTTCTATCAACTGTAGTTTTCTTGTACTGTTCTTTAATATTTATTTGTTGATTGGCCATGAACCTTGACCCTATTAGTATAATGGAACCTATTCAAAAGGAATTTTGGGAGGGTTACTTATGCCAAGGAAATTATCAATAGGTTAAAAATCATAACTTGAAATGAATGTGTTAAATTCGTATTGGTCCAGATTTATTTGCAAGATTCAAACTTGAACACAGGACCAGATCAGGGTTGGTGGTTGAGAGTTTCAAAGTGGTCATGAATCATCTGTAAGCTGAATTTAATACGCAAGATCATATATTAATAGGTCATGACCACAGTAAGCAAAACACGGTAGGGGGGAGTGAAAGGGATATATTAGTGTTTAATATGGGGTTAATGCAAAAGGGGGGGGGTCAGATAGTTGTAAATCATGTTTAAAACAATTAAGTTCTTAAAAAAATGTAGAAAACAATGTCAAATTCTATAAGTTAAACAGCTAATGTGTTTGTGGATATATGTATTAAAAGAAATAAGAATGGACACCACCTTCTCTGTCTATCTTTAAATATTTTAGATTGCTTGATGGACACATAGGTAACAACAATAAAGTTCTATAACTAAACTACATGAGATTTATAAAAGAAAGTACACTTAACACTTAACAATTAATAAAAACTGAAAGAAACCAAAGTTAAAAGCATAAAGAAATAAAAACATGTCGATACAGCTTAAAAAGATTTTATCAAAAATACAAGATTTATGATTGTCTTTCTTTTTAAATGAGGTTCTACATGCAGAGGCTTCAAAAACTTTTTTTTTAACAGAGAAAGTTTTGCTAACTATGATTGTGACCCTGATTTCAGCCAGAATATTAGTAAATGTAGTTCGGTACTTGGGTCAGATGAAGTTAAAACTATACTTGATCAGAACCAAGTAATGCGTTTGGAGCTGCGGCCAAACTTTAGCGGGATGATGATTGCAGCTGTCACCACTTGCCATATTTCATGTGATACATGTAACAGTAAGGTAGAGATATCCAGCAGAGTTCTAAGGTATATACTGTTGTCTATCACTCTCCTCTCTCTCATTTCTTTCCTCTCCTTTCATCTTACAGCATTTTCCCCTTCACCTTGCCTTCTCTTGTGGGGACTGAGGTGATTTTAGTTTAGGAATTTTGTGATTTTAGATTTGAATAGAGTTTTATATGGTTCTTGGTTTTGGATTTTGATTTCTTACAATTAATCACCCGAAACCATTTTGTGAGTTCTATTTACGACTTAGTATTCTCTGAACTAGTACAAACGAGCAAAAATGGGCCAGTTTCAGTTCAAATTAAGAACTTGGATTAAAAACTTTACAAGAATAAAGATACTAAAGGGAGTTTTCTAAGCAGAAAAAAGTGACAACATGTAAAAAAGAAGAGAATATGCAAATCAAATAAAAGTAAGCCGCATTTTTGGGGATTGTAATCTTCAAGCATCACATATACTGACAATCCTTTGTATTAGCCATTTTCAAGAAATACATTATATCAATATTGTCAAAGATTAAAGCATTATCTAATATAAGCCAATTATATTCCACTGAACACCATATTTCCTAGCTACTTGATCTTCAGCCCTGATTGAAGACTATGCAATAGTAGTGACACACTTCATTCCATGAAAAGAAAAAAGCCAACCAAATCTTTAAAACAACACGGTGAAAAAATCATTTACCATTCACAAGAAAAAGATATAGGAATCTGGACTCTTCATGTGCAAAACATAACATTTGTTAAATATTCACTTTCCATCTTCAGGGTCATAATCCATATAACAAAATTTGATCCTACACAATTATTGCTTGCAACTAAATTCTAAGTACTACCAAGGCATCATAAAATGATCAAAGAAATTAAAAGATAAATAAGTCAAAAAAATCACAATGAGAAATTCCGCGTACCTGCTTGGCCTTGTAGCCGAGGCGGCGGGCTTTATCGGGTCGGGTCGGCCTGGTGACGCGAACGATGGAGGGATGCTGGCGATACTCCCAGCATCGGACCCTCTGCAGGAACCTCATCACGTCCGACTGCTTCTTCCTCCATAGCTCAGACACGTACTTGTACGCACCTGCTCACCCAATAAATCGTCGATTAAACAAGAGATCGGGGGCAAAATAATGAGAAATGATGATAAAAATCAGAACTTGATCGAAGAGATTGAGAGTAAAAATGGAGAACCGACCCATTGGTGAATGAGACCTCCCGTTGCTCCTCTTGTCTCTTAGGGTTTTAGAGAGCTAAGGCGGAGGCGGCTTTTATAAAAGGACTTGATTGGTAAGATCTGGGCCGTTGGATTAGCTAAGACCGTGAGTTTTGCATGCGGGTCTAAAATTGAGATCCAGGATCCAATTGGGCGGGCAAAACGGATCTTGCAAGTTCGACCCGACTAGTTAAAACCAGGCTTTCATTTTTACATTCTTCTTCTTCTTGCGGAAAATATTTATCTACTTATTAAGGGAATCACGTAAATTTCAAGATGGTTTTTAAAGAGCTTTTTGCAGAGTTTTTAATTATTTTGCAAAGAATCCCTTTTTTATTTCAAAATATTTTGCAAAGAGTCCCTTGTTAATATTTTTTTAATCTAAAAAAAAGTATGAGTACGGAAATAGATACTCAAAATATACATGTACTGCATTTCATTATCCAATTTAGTTAAAAAAAATGTTGTAGGAAACAGCAATTGCGGGGCTGTTTGTTTCGCCGTAAAAGCCGTAAAAATCTGTAATTCGTAAATGACTTGAAATCCATTACAACTACGGCGTTTGTTTGGACTCTAATTCGTAAAATACTTACGTAGCTCAACTACCACTCACTTGTAACTCAATTACCACTCACTTACATCCCACTTACATTAATTTTGTGGTGAAGCAAATTTGTATTTTATTTGTTAATATTAATTTTTTAATATTTAGTATTTTTAGTATTATTTACAATATTAAAACTTTTTATATCACTAAATAGTTAATTTTGTGGTCAATTTTTCATTTACGACTACACATTACAATAACCAAATACCATAAAACACAATACATTCTCTTACTTATAAATTTATATTACTAGCTAAATAATATAAAACTTACATGCATGTGACTCATTTACAACTGTAAAAGAATTTACCAATTACGATTTACAAATTACGGCAAATTACGACAACCAACAGACCCAGTACCGAACAAACAAAATGTTGATAAAACTCATATTGTGAAGAAAGAAAAATTATAATAGGACATTATATAGAGGAAAGGAAACTGGAAGCACCAGCTTAATTCTTGAGAATGTCTCCGAATTTGTTTAGGGGTTGGAGCTGTAATTGGGTTGAAATTTGAAGAGAAACAAGAAGTTGAGGGAATCAGAAAGATTTGTAACCCTCGAGAGAAGGGGGATTCTCGAGACATGTAAGGAGATGGGGGGGGGGGGGGGG
>JAVJIF010025465.1:0-44382 GCA_038442645.1 Agave tequilana | reverse complement strand
AAAACCCTCACGAGGCAACACTCATCCACTAGGTAACTTAGGGGTTTAACGGCTTGTTGCACGTACTAAGTGCAATCGTGATTCCTACGAAAGTGAATTAAGATTCTATTTTTAGGATTTTTAGTTTTTCTTTTTTCTTTTTAGATTAGGACTCTACTTGAGGACTAGCAAAAAGTAGTATGGGGGTGTGATGTGTATGCTTTATATACAGATTTTACATCACTTTTATGCTATTAATTGCCATATTTAATGCCTACATGGGTATTTTGTTAGTGTTACTTTACAGATTTTAGGTCAAGAGCAAATTTAGAAGAAAAGAGAAAATTGATGAATTGGTGATATCAGTGAACAAAAGAGTATAGAACCAGAGATCTAAAGAAGAGTTAGAATATCTCAACAAAGCCTTCACATAAAATCAGAAATTTCACAAAAATCTGGGACTGAAATGGACCAAGAGTTCGCCACCCAGCCGTAGATTTTGGCCAAGTAGCCGTGGACTAGTCAACAGAAATGCCAACTCAGAGGTCAACATGAGTTAAAAAGTTGAGCGCCAATACAACAAGAAGTTCGGCCAGCCAATCGAATACAAGAAGTTCGGCCCGCCAGTCGAATTTTCGGCCAGCTGGTCGAACTCTGGCAGTGCTTATGGAAAGATTTCCCAGAAATTCGTGTAAATTAAGAAATATAGGTTTTTGTATTCGACTAGGGTTCTACTGCTCTCTGTTTTATATAAACGCCGCCATGCCTCTTATAAATAATTCTATACTCTCTTTTTATTTTTAGCGAAATTAATAATATTCTACTGTTAGCCATTAATTCTCAGAGTACTTTCAGCAGGAATTCATCAAGGCTTCATCTTTATTTGTGCTCTCTTACCTTTCTTTACTTTTATCTTTAATTGATTTTATTCTATGATCTATTCTTATATTATAATGTATTCTACTTTATTAGGTATGAACTAATTTTTTATAACTAGAGGCATGATGTAGGGATTGTATGATGATATAGATTATGTTTTATGCAAATTCTCCTATGTGTTTTATAAAGTTTAAATCTTTATATGCAAAGTTGTTAAATCTTGTGCTTTATTGTTACAATTGATGCGCAAAATTGATCCGAAGGTTAGGCTAGAGTCTGAGAGGAGATAACCTACAAAAGTTTCTCGGATTAATAACCATAACTCAAAACGTTGAGACGTAAGAGTTATGAAGTCAAATAGGAATATTCATCATACTTAATTTATCTTCTGACTAGCAATCTACTAGATTGAGAGATTATGGATTCTAGATTTAGAAGATAGAATTGGTATTGTTCAAGAGAAAGTATTAATTAGGATAAGAAATTCTGATTGTTAGCATGAATAGGATGAATTAACACAAGCATAATATTTTATCTGATTACAATTACCGAAATCATTACCCTAGTTCTTTTAATAATTAAAATAAACCTTTTAGTATAGTTTTACTTACAACATCTTCCAACTAAATTGATTATTCAAATAGAATTAGAAAAGATTAAGTTGGTACGTGAACAACAATCCTCGTGGAACGATACTCTATTCACTACTATATTACTTGAAAACGATTGGTACACTTGCCATTCAAATCTGCACATCAACAGTCAATGTAACTTTCGTATTTTTCTTCATCGTTATTCATTTTAGTCGATCACTACTTCTATGTAATTCTTTCGCTTGCCTTGCTTTAATATACTCCAAGGTATGATTTTTCTTTTTTAATTTTTTTCTTTATTCTTTTCAATTTTTTTCTTTTAATTTAATTACTTTTCTAAATCAAAATGATTTCAAAACCATCTTCTATCCTTTACCATCTTTATTCTAACTTAATTTTAGTATTCTTTTTTATTTTTTTCAAAACAAAGAAGATTTTTGACCTGTTTCATAACTTAGAAAGAGAACTTACCCAAATGCTTCCATAGCATTCTCTCTTTGTGGATCATGACCCGCATAGCCACTTGCTATAACGGCACAATTGAGCAACCTAGCACTCTCTATTCTTATTCTAAATTTTATATTTTCTCTGCACAGGTTGAACTTGAAACAATGAGTATCTGGCGTGGTATGGTATCCGACTGCCGTCAATCGTCAAGGTGGAGTGGTGCCCTTTAGATACAGATTACACAGAGGCCCCCGAGGCTGGCGGCGTATACCTTCACTCTTAGATATTGGCCTTGGGGCTAAAGTTCCCCTTGGCGGATTTCGTCCCTAATCTTTTACACCATACCGAAGACCCCTTCTCAATTGGTGGCATGGGGCTGGCATGTCGTCCTCGGCTTTCAGGCCCTCTACAACACCTTCGTTCCTAATGCCTGCAGGATCCATGATTTCTCCATCCTTTATATGATGAGAAGACCCAAGGAGAGAGATTGCTTCTTCGTGGTGTGGAGTAGTCTTGAGAAGCTGATCGTTAACTGGCAGATAGTGACCACAAGTGACATGATACCGTTATTCGCGTCTGCAGGACTTGGGAGACTATTGCGCAGAAGAATCGTGGAACCATTCCATTTGCTTGGAACAAGTGGACACTCCATAATTAGATTTGGTTGTTGGATCCTAACCTATCCCCCGTTCTCCCAGTTGTCTCAGGAAGGCCCAGTCATGGTGAAAGGTGGTGTCAGAGTGAACACTGCCTTATCCACAAGGGTGAGTCCTTTACAGCAGGGCCTCAAGTCGAGGCCTGGGGTGCATGAGAAGTGCCTGGCTCGGGCTGATCTACCTGCAAAGAAGGTTATTCGGGAGCCCTCCAGATAGTACGACGAAGAAGAGGAAAAACCCTTGTTGGTCCCGAGATGATACCAAATGCGGAACTTTCTCTGTTGGCAATTATGGATCTAAACTACAAAGTCAACACAAATACTAAACAAAGAAGAATTAAGTTAAACAAATAAATAAACTTGCAGTAAAGGAAATCAAATCTCAGAAAATTTAGACAAACACAACACGAGAGATTTATCCTGGTTCGGTCCTCGTGACCTACATCCAGTCCCTAAGCCACCCGCTTGAGATTTTCCTTTATCCTTGATTTTGTACACCTAAAATCACAACCATGCACACCCTTGACAAATCCCCTTTGCCAAATGTGTACACCTTCTCTCTACACCAGAGACAAACTCCACCTTGTAACAACTGCTTCTACACAAGAAGAACACCCGTGTACAATGATTGCTTTGAGTATTACAACACTTTCCTATAAGCCTTGGTACTGTATGTGAACGTGGACAAGGTCTAGTATAGGAGACAAACTTCAGAGAACTTCACTAGAGAATCAGAATTTGGTGAAAGACTGAAGTGGAAAAGCAGTTTTCAGGTTTGGCAGAATTTTGATTTAGAAAACTAAAGATTTTCATTAGTATTTGCCTTTAGAATAACAACCTTTTATATAGCTGCACTTTAGGGTTAGTTAGGGTAGTTATAGGTGCAATTCAAAGATTAGAACGTTGGAAAATGTTGCACAAAAGACCAGATAACAGAAACTGTCCAACAGTCAGAAACTGCCTATAGTCGACTTGCCTTTTGAGTTAGTCGACTATACAGGGCAAATTTCCAAAGGGTAGTCAACTAGGTTGGGTATTAGTCGACTAGGTCATGAAAAGTTCGAGTGACAGGTTTCTAGATAACTGAATCAAGTCGACTGCAACTACTTTATAAGTCGACTGGATCAGCTATTAGTCGACTAGGGGAATAGGGTAGTCGACTACAAGGTCTATTAGTCGACTAGGTTGTCTGTCAAGTCGACTAATGGACAAACAGAGTTTTGGGTCTAAATTGAGACACAGGATTAGTCGACTAGGAGTTGGGTCAAGTCGACTACACAAGTGATTAGTCGACTATAAGAGACTATAAGTCGACTATAGGTCTATGATATGTGTGTGTGCCTCAAGGCTTTTGACATGCTATTTCATATTTACAAAACACATCATATCAACTCTCTTTGGGCAGTCTTGATCATGTAGAACTCTTGATTCGTCGTGTGTTAGAGCTCCAAATGAAATGATTCACAAATGTCTTCATCGAAACATGTTCCAACAACCCTATCCGATGCTTGTACATCACAAGAGGAAGCTCTCTGACCAGGTCAGCTCATAGGTAAGAGTGATTCTGGACTCGAAGTTTTTTTTTCTTTGTGCTGGACTTGCTTTAACTTGGGAGTGTCTTATTTTGCAGAAGAAGAGCTAGTTTGATTATGGCTTAGACCAATTGATTATGGCTCTGATGCATATGATATAGAGCAGATTTTGAAGAGGCCGGGGGAGGGCCTGACCCAGCAATAAGGGAAGAGCCTTGGAAAGAGACTTCTCTTACTATGTCTTGAGAGGAGGGGCCCGCCGATCAACCTAACATCATCGAGTTGGTGGATTCTCTGACTTCCCTTCCCAATATGGGATTCCATGCAGAATCAACTCCCAGAGGAGGTGTTTCTGAGGTGATCCCCCTGACATAAACTTCTTTGTCTCTCCCTGTAGAGCCTTTAGTTGAGGTTCAACAGGCTGGGGAGAATGTATCCGCAGGGACCTTGGCAGCTGTCCACCCCTTTGTAGGAACATCCCAAGAAATTTTCGTTCAGAGCTCTGATTGGGGATTAATCCTGCGGAGGGGAGACCATGAGACAATTCTTGGGCATGGAGACTTCCTTTGAGGCATGGAGCAGTTTTAGAGGGTCCCATCGAGGGACCAAATGAAGTCGCTAGAGAATGACAACTTTCGGGTAACCTTGATACTTTTCTCTTTCCATGATGAGCAATCTTTCTAATTGCTCTATTTGCAGGCTATGGTGTTCATTGTGTTGGCCCAAAAGGTTACACTCTCCATTTGTCTAGAGTTTTGATGATAACAAAACAAATAAGAGCTATTTGATACTAATTAGTTTGTTTAAGATAAGTTTCAGGTTAGTACCATATTTGGAGACCATTGCTAGCTTGTGCAAGACTTTCTAGGTTCATGGAGCAATGAAAGCTTATAGCACATCAAGAAAGGAACTTAGAAGAGAAGGCTCTAGCTAAAGCATTGCATGGATCAAGACTTCAAGCTTGCTAAAGATATATCTTTAGATTTGTTTCTAGTTTTATAGTTTTGTTAAAGAATAGTGAATAAGTTTGAAGCTCTATCACACACGTTTTTGCGCACATCTTGTTTCCAAAAATATTTCCTATAATATGTACAAAAATAGTTTGTATACAATCTTCAGCCTACAAACTCATTTTTATCCATTATATATATCTCTATTCAAAAACTATTTGATAAAAATCAAATTATCTTCAAGATTCTGTTTTTATTTTGGCCTTTGACCTGAGCCGGTCGACCGGCCGGCCGGCCGACCGGCCGGCCGGCCGACATTGTGCCAGGTTAAGTCGGTCGACCGTCCCTGTCGATCGAGGTTCTGGCAGCAGTGCGTATCCGTGTGCACGTTTCACGGTCGACCGGGCGATCGACCGACACTGCCTGACTGCAAGACCATTGCTCTCTGTATTTTTCGGTCGACCGGACGGTCGACCGAGAGCCTGCAACGGCTCTTATTTTTGTACTTCGGTCGACCGACCGGTCGACCAGAATAGCCGTTTGAACAGTAACGGCTATAATTTTAAGACTGATTTATTTTGTCTTTTTCTCTTTAATAAGGGTTTAAATGTCATTTGCTGATCCTAATACTTTCTAATTAGCCTTAAGTGTGTTTTATCTCTAAACCCTTGCCCTCTACTATAAATAGGGGTGTTTGGGGAGAGGTTGATTACAAGAAAAATTTGCAAAAGTTTCAAAAGTTTAAGGCACTCAAAAGAGCTTTGTTTCTTGGTTTTGTGCTGAAAATTCTCTCTCATTTTCTGAAGTGTTTTCAAGAACTCTCTGATTTCTTTTTCTTTTCTCCTTACACACAAGAGCTTCATTCCTACTCATTGTTCTACAAGGATTTTTGTAAGGGAAAAGAGTTTTGCAAAAGAGAGTTTGTGGTCTTTGATCACCAAGAGAGAACTTGTACTTGAGATTGTGGAGTTTTGTACTCCGGTGTATTTGTAACATCTTTGTGAAGTTATAGTGGTTAGAAATCCTTCTAGGGAAGGCGGGGACGTAGAGCTGGGTGCTCGAACCTCAGAAAAATTCTCGGTGTTTGCGTTTGGTTTACTTGCTCTTACTTCTTGCTTTACTTTCATTGCTCTTATTACTTGCTATCAATCTTCATTGCAAGATTCATTTGTTTTCATTCATCTTGTCAATCATAGTCCCATACAACAAGGTTGCATTGCGCACCTCTAACTCATTTCAAGAGGAATCAGGAGGAAGGAGTTCAGAACCCTTTACGGGGTATTCGGCTCTTAGTCTTGTTTTGGGCGATTGTTGCATCATATTTTTAAATTGTGCATTGATTAGCATTATCACCTATTCACCCCCCCTCTAGATGATTTTCAATTGGTATCAGAGCTTGGACTCTAGGTTTGGCTTAACATCCTTAGAGAGATCCTTAAAATTTGCTAATCAACTTCATTTGCATTCCATTTGTCATTCACTAGTAAACATGGCCGATAACATCAAAACCCCTCCTAAATTTGATGGACTCAACTTCCCTATTTGGAAGGTTAGGATGACTATCTTTTTGCAATCTTTAGGTAGCTTAGTAGCTAAATCCTTGACCAAACCCTATGTAGTACCTGATAGTGATGAGAGCACATGGACCGACTTTACCTTCAGAGAATATGAGGCTAACTCCAAGGCCCAAAATTCCCTTCTAACCGTCTTGAATGAGGACGACCTTACACGGGTAATTCATTGCCAATCCGCCTATGAGATTTGGCAACATTTGTTGGTCACACACGAGAGGACTTCACAAGTTAAGAGAGCTAAGATAGATCTCTTAAGGTCCCAATATGAATCTTTTAAAATGATTGATGATGAAACTATTGATTGCATGATTACAAGGTTTACTAAAATCACCAATGCTCTTTCCTCTTTAGGTGATGATATCTCCAATGACTAAAAGGTGCGAAAAGTTATTCGGGCTCTTCCTTCATCATGGGAGATAAAGGCCACCACCTTGAAAGAATTGAACGACAAGGATGAAATGGAGCTCATTAGTCTCATTGGAACTTAAAAACCCATGAGATGGAAAAGAAGGCAAGAGAAAAGGCCGCTCCGCTAAAGAAGAAGTCCATAGCCTTCAAGTCTTCATCCACTCTTGAGGACGATGAAGAAGATGAAGAAGAAGATGAGGAGCTCTCCCTTCTTGTGCGAAATGTCAAAAGGTTGTACCGGAAGAACAAGCTCAACTTCCGAAGAAAATTCGAAGGCAAAGAGGAGAGAAGAATTATTTGCTACAATTGCCGAAAGCCCGGACATATCATGGCGGATTGCCCGGAATTCAAGAAGAAGATGACTTCCTCCTTCAAGCCAAAGAAGCCGGTTGAAAAAAAAGCCTATAAAGCCACATGGGATTCGGAAAGCGAATCCGAAGACGAGGTGGACCAAGCGAACATGTGTTTCATGGCAAACACACCAAAGGTAACCCCTCAACCTCTTGATGATGAAGAAGATGAATTGAGTAAAGAGGTACTTGTACATGCTTTTGTTGAGCTTTCGGAAACATATGATAATAAAAAGGTAGAATGCTCAAAATTGGAAAAGGAAGTTGCTTTTCTTAAAAATCAACTTGCTATTGTTACTAGAGAAAAAGATGAAATTTCTTCAAATCTCATTTCTACTCAAAATGAATTTAGTACTTACAAAGTTGCATGTAAAGTAAAATTTCTTAAGATTGATGAAAAAGAAATTTCTTCTTTAAAAACTAAAATGGTTGATTTTGAAAAGGTTTTGAAAGATTGTGCTTTTAACACAAAGAAACTTGAAGACATGTTTTCTAAAAAACACACTTCTCATGCTAAAGATTCTCATGTTAAGATTCCTCATGCTCACACTTCACATAACACTCATGCTAAATCCACACATGCTTACAAGTCTCACACTCACTATGCTTTTAGATATGGTAGAGTGTATAGATGTACTTATTGTGGTAAAAATGGACATTTGACTAAGTTTTATTATGACCAAGTAAATAGATCAAATAATCTTGTTTGGGTTCATGGCACTAACTCTTTAGGACCCAAGAAAATGTGGGTACTAAAATCAAGTCCTAAATTATTTGATGTAGGTACACACCAAGACTCCAAGACGTAAGGAGCGGTGGTACCTTGATAGTGGTTGTTCAAGACACATGACATGGGACATCAATAACTTTACAACCCTATCAAAGTACATGGAAGGTGGCTCCGTCACCTTCGGGGATGACTCCAAAGGCACTATCATCGGTATAGGTAACATTCAAATTGGTGCATCTCCTTTTATAGAAAATGTAGTTCTTGTTGATGGTTTGAAACATAATTTGCTTAGCATTAGTCAACTTTGTGACCGTGGACTTAAATTGTTTTTGATGATTCTTCTTGCAAGATTTTTGATGTTAAAACCAATGATTGTATTCTCACCGGTTTTCATGACAATAATGTTTATATCATTGACATGCTTAATTTAGATTGTTCTACTAGATGCTTGAATGCTTTTGATGAAAATTCTTGGCTTTGGCATAGAAGATTAGGACATGCATCTTTTGACCATCCTTCTAGGATTAATTCTAAGGAATTGGTGAAGGGTATACCTTGCTTGAAGTTTGAGAAAGACCGCATTTGTGGTGCGTGCCAACTTGGGAAACAAACCAAGTCTTCCTTCAAACCAATCAAGGATATCATGTCAACTAGACCATTAGAATTAATTCATATGGATCTTTTTGGACCAACTAAAACTAAAAGCTTAAATGGTAGAAGATATGCATTTGTTTTAGTTGATGATTTTTCCCGATTTACTTGGGTTTTCTTTTGGAACACAAAGATCAAATTTTTTCTCATTTCAAGATTTTTCGAAAAAGGGTTGAAAAGAAAAGGGTTTTTCGATTTTGAAAATAAGGAGTGATAGAGGTGGTGAGTTTGTTAACCAACTCTTCATGACTTATTATGATGAAAAGGGAATCAAGCATGAAATGTCTTGTCCTAGGACTCCACAACAAAATGGAGTTGTAGAAAGGAAAAATAGAACACTTCAAGAGGTGGGTAGGACAATGATAAGTGAATATGACCTCCCTCAATACTTATGGGCCGAGGCCGTAAACACCGCATGCTATATTTCGAATCGTATTTATTTGTGTAAGAATTCTTCTAAAACATCTTTTGAAATGTATCATTCTAGAAAACCTAATGTTGCATATTTCAAAGTTTTTGGATGCAAGTGTTTTGTTTTGAATACTAAAGATAACTTGGGTAAATTTGATGCTAAGGCTTATGAAGCAATCTTTGTTGGATATTCTACTACTAGCAAAGCTTATAGAGTATTCAATAGATCTTCACTTACCATTGAAGAATCCATGCTTGTTAAATTTGAAGAATCTAATGTGGTTGTTGAGAATGTTGTAGAGATTGACCCATTAGGTGAAAACATGGAGAGACTATCCTTGAAGGACTCACCCACTCAAGAAGATAAGCAAGAACCAATTGGTAATGTTCAAGAGGATAAAGAGGAAAGCTTTCAACCGCTTCCTAAAGATTGGAGATACGCTACAAACCACCCCAAGGAACTCATCTTAGGTGATGTCTCTAAAGGGGTAACAACTCACTCCAAGCTCCATGACTTATGTGGTAACTTTGCTTTCATTTCTCATTTTGAACCCAAAAGCATCCTCGAAGCCGAGGCGGACTCATATTGGTTGCTAGCCATGCAAGAGGAACTCAATCAATTTGAGCGCAACCAAGTTTGGCACCTTGTTTCTAGGCCCCACGATAGACCAATAATTGGTACTAAGTGGATCTTTAGAAACAAGATGGATGAGTCTGAATATGTCATTAGGAATAAAGCTAGGTTAGTGGCCCAAGGTAACACTCAAGTTGAGGGAATTGACTTTGAGGAGACCTTTGCACCCGTAGCACGGCTTGAAGCCATACGGATGACACTAGCTTTTGCATCTTTTAAAATTTTAAACTTTTTCAAATGGATGTGAAAAGTGCATTTTTGAATGGTTTTATAAATGAAGAAGTTTATGTTGAACAACCTCCCGATTTTGCTGATCATGTTTATCCTAATTTTGTTTATAAACTTGATAAAGCTTTGTATGGATTGAAACAAGCTCCAAGAGCTTGGTATGAAAGGCTTTCTAGTTTTCTCATTTCAAATGATTTTGTTAAAGGCAAAGTAGACACAACTCTTTTTACTAAGCATGTTGATAATGACTTTTTAATTGTGCAAATTTATGTTGATGATATAATTTTGGATCTTCTAATGAGTTTTTATGCAAGGAGTTTGAAAAGGTTATGCAATGTGAGTTTGAAATGTCTTCCATGGGTGAATTGAATTTCTTTCTTGGAATTGCAAGATGGGAACTTCATATGTCAAGCCAAGTACGCAAAGGAACTCATAAAGAAGTTTAGACTTGAAGACTCTAAAGTTTGCAACACTCCCATGGCAACTACAACCAAACTTGATAAGGATGACCAAGGTAAAAATGTTGATATTAAATTGTATAGAAGCATGATAGGTAGTCTTTTGTATTTGACGGCAAGTAGGCCGGACATAATGTTTAGTGTGTGTCTTTGTGCTAGATTTCAATCGTGTCCCAAAGAGTCCCATCTTATTGCGGTAAAACGCATTATTCGTTATATTAAGGGCACAATTAGAATGGGTCTTTGGTATCCGAAAACCGGAGATTTCTCAATGACGAGTTATTCGGATGCCGACTATGCGGGTTGTAGAATAGATAGAAAGAGTACTAGTGGGACATGTCGATTTCTTGGTAATTGTCTTGTTTCATGGTCCTCTAGGAAATAAAATTCCGTAGCTCTCTCAACCGCCGAGGCGGAGTATGTTGCCGCGGGGGCTTGTTGTGCACAAGTCCTTTGGATGAAACATATTCTCCTTGATTATGATTTGCATTATAACCATATAAAAATATTTTGTGATAATACTAGTACTATGCACATGACTAAGAATGCAAATCAACATAGTAAGACCAAGAACATTGAGATTAGATATCACTTTCTTAGAGATCATTTTGAGAAAGGAGATATAGATATTGATTATGTTTCTACGGATTTGCAACTTGCCGATATTTTCACAAAACCACTTGATTTTGCTAGATTTTCTTTCATATATGGTGAACTTAATGTTTGTGTTATTGAATAACAATATTTTCTTGACCCTTTTTGATGTATGACAAAAAGGGGGAGAATGAGTTTATGTATGGAAATATGAGTTTCATATGTTTTGGTTCCATATGAGTTTATATATGTTTTTAGTTTTGAGTTTATGTATGGAAATATAAACTCATATGGTGAATGAGTTTATGTATGAAAATATGAGTTTCATATGGTTTTGGTTCCATATGAGTTTATATATGTTTTTAGTTTTTGAGTTTATGTATGGAAATATGAGTTCATATGGTTTTGGTTCCATATGAGTTTATATATGTTTTTGGTTTTTGATGTGTTTTCATGAATGCTTGTAATTTGAGTTTAAGTGTTTTGCAAGTGTTTATATCTCATGGTGTTTATGGTTTTTGGTTTCATGATGTTTACTTGCAAATTACAAATTACATTATTTTTCTTTGTTTAATATAGCATAATTTGAGGGGGAGCTTTCTCCTCCCCTTTATTTTGTTCATAGCCTATTTGTTTTCTCATCATCAATAAGGGGGAGATTGTTGGCCAAAAGGTTACACTCTCCATTTATCTAGAGTTTTGATGATAACAAAACAAATAAGAGCTATTTGGTACTAATTAGTTTGTTTAAGATAAGTTTCAGGTTAGTACCATATTTGGAGACCATTGCTAGCTTGTGCAAGACTTTCTAGGTTCATGGAGCAATGCAAGCTTATAGCACATCAAGAAAGGAACTTAGAAGAGAAGGATCTAACTAAAGCATTGCATGGCTCAAGACTACAAGCTTGCTCATGATATATCTTTAGATTTGTTTCTAGTTTTATAGTTTTGTTAAAGAATAGTGAATAAGTTTGAAGCTCTATCACACACGTTTTTGCGCACATCTTGTTTCCAAAAATATTTCCTATAATATGTACAAAAATAGTTTGTATACAATCTTTAGCCTACAAACCCATTTTTATCCATTATATATATCTCTATTCAAAAACTATTTTGTTAAAAATCAAATTATCTTTAAGATTCTGTTTTTGTTTTGGCCTTTGACCTGAGCCGGTCGACCGGCCGGCCGGCCGACATTGTGCCAGGTTAAGTCGGTCGACCGTCCTTGTCGACCGAGGTTCTGGCAGCAGTGCGTATCCGTGTGCACGTTTCACGGTCGACCGGGCGGTCGACCGACGCCTGCCTGACTGCAAGACCATTGCTCTATGTATTTTTCGGTCGACCGGACGGTCGACCGAGAGCCTGCAACGGCTCTTATTTTTGTACTTCGGTCGACCGACCAGTCGACCGGAATAGCCGTTTGAACAGTAACGGCTATAATTTTAAGGCTGATTTATTTGTCTTTTCTCTTAAATAAGGGTTTAAATGTCATTTGCTGATCCTAATACTTTCTAATTAGCCTTAAATGTGTTTTATCTCTAAACTCTAGCCCTCTACTATAAATAGGGATGTTTGGGGAGAGGTTGATTACAAGAAAAATTTGCAAAAGTTTCAAAAGTTTAAGGCATTCAAAAGAGCTTTGTTTCTTGGTTTTGTGCTAAAAATTCTCTCTCATTTTCTGAAGTGTTTTCAAGAACTCTCTGATTTCTTTTTCTTTTCTCCTTACACACAAGAGCTTCATTCCTACTCATTATTCTACAAGGATTTTTGTAAGGGAAAAGAGTTTTGCAAAAGAGAGTTTGTGGTCTTTTGATCACCAACAGAGAACTTGTACTTGAGATTGTGGAGTTGGGTACTCCGGTGTATTTGTAACATCTTTATGAAGTTATAGTGGTTAGAAATCCTTCTGGGGAAGGCGGGGACGTAGAGCTGGGTGCTCGAACCTCGGAAAAATTCTCGGTGTTTGTGTTTGTTTACTTGGTCTTACTTCTTGCTTTACTTTCATTGCTCTTATTACTTGCTATCAATTTTCATTGCAAGATTCATTTGTTTTCATTCATCTTGTCAATCATAGTCCCATACAACAAGGTTGCATTGCGCACCTCTAACTCATTTCAAGAGGAATCAGGAGGAAGGAGTTCAGAACTCTTTATGGGGTATTCGGCTCTTAGTCTTGTTTTGGGCGATTGTTGCATCATATTTTAAATTGTGCATTGATTAGCATTATCACCTATTCACACCCCCCTCTAGGTGATTTTCACATTGTCCAGTCCTTGGACGTTCAACAAGCTGCCTTGAAGGTGAAAGACTTGACCATTGCTGACCTTCTAAGTAGATCAAGGAGTCGTCTGCGGCGAGGAGGGAGACTGACGAGAAGCTCGCCAAACTCCAGGCTAACATGGACCAAGAATTGGTCGCTCTACAAGGTCGGGAAAAATAATTGGCCCAAGCTTTAAGGAACTTGAGGAGAAGATCATGGAGTCAATGAGGCGATCTTTGTAATTAGAGCAGCAGGACTCTGAGCTTCAATCCCCCTGAAAGTAGTTGGGGGAAGCATGCCAACTAGCCGAGGACGCCCAACCTGAGCGCAACCGCAAGAGGATGGCCTTACAAATTGAAAAGGAGGACTTGCTTCTGTTTTCCATTGAAAAATTCAATAGGGGAAAACTTACAAAAGAATAGAGGAGCGAAATTACAGGTATTTCTTTAAAGAAAGAAAATTACAAGAAGATCTTCTCTAAGATTTCTGAGAAAATGTGTCGGTGGGAGTCTGATCAGCGCGCGACCACTTTGTCCCATTGACGATACGAGCAATCGATCTTTGAATGCTACTGCTTGGGAATTCCTTCTCGCTTAATCCCGGAGATTCCTTGAGAGGGAGGAAGATCTTAGGGCATTAGCACCTTGAATTTATCCTTGTAGGATTAGAGAAGTGATTCTCTAAATTCTTGGAAGCGAGAGAGTAGATATCTTGTTGGCTTAAGGTTTGAAGCCACCAAAGAAACTTATGCTTTTCAAAGCCTCTTTGACTTGAATTTCATCAAGGCCGTGAGCCTATTAGACTTGAATCTTTTCAAGACCCTGAGCCTAGCCTACTAGTGGGCTATTTATAGGCTCAATAGGGAGTTATGATCCCCTTAATTGCCTCCTCTTAATGAGGGATCATGGGTGTAACTACCCATTAACTCTCCTTAATTGGCTCCTCTTAATGAGGGATCATGGGTGTAACTACCCATTAATTCTCCCACTAGAAAATAGGGAGTTATGATTCCCTTAATTGTCTCTTTTTAATGAGGAGACATAGGTGTAACTACCCATTAACTCCCCCCCACTAACTTAGCGGGGCGATTACTTTCCTTATGCGGAGCTAGCCTCTTCAGGAGAAGCTATCAAGAAAGCTTCCTGCGAAGCTAGAATTAGCTTCAGGCGAAGCTAGAATTAGTTTCAGGCGAAGCTGTTACTTAGCTCTCTGTGGAGCTATGAAGAGCTTCATGAGAAGCTATCAAGAAAACTTCCGATGAAGCTAGAATTAGCCTCAGGAGAAGCTGTAAGTTAGCTCTCTGTGGAGCAATGAAAAGCTTCATGAGGAGCTATCAAGAAAGCTTCCGGCAAAGCTAGAATTAGCTTCAGGAGAAGCTATAAGTTAGCTCTTTATGGAGCTATGAAGAGCTTCATGAGAAGCTATCAAGAAAGCTTCCGATGACGCTAGAATTAGCTTCCGATGAAGCTAGATTAGCTCCAGACGAAGCTGTAAGTTA
The DNA here is from genome assembly GCA_038442645.1 of Agave tequilana. Classification (NCBI taxonomy): domain Eukaryota; kingdom Viridiplantae; phylum Streptophyta; class Magnoliopsida; order Asparagales; family Asparagaceae; genus Agave; species Agave tequilana. Next base: position 29,551 of record JAVJIF010025465.1, on the reverse strand, counting down.
GCTCTCTGTGGAGCTATGAAGAGCTTCATGAGAAGCTATCAGGAAAGCTTTTGACGAAGCAAGAATTAGCTTCCAGCAAAGCTAGATTAGCTTCAGGCGAAGCTGTAAGTTAGCTCTCTGTGGAGCTATGAAGAGCTTCATGCGAAATAAGAAAGCTTCCGGCGAAGCTAGAATTAGCTTCCGGCGAAGTTGTAAGTTAGCTCTCTATGGAGCGCTTCAAGGCGAATCTCGACAAACTTAGCCCATCAGGCGAGGTTATCCCCTTGAGCTCATGTGATGCTGAGTGTTGAACTAACTCAGCATCTTAGGCCTGCTTAGGTCTCTTCAAAGGCAACCTTGGCTTACTGTCTACTTCACTGGATCAGTAGAGTCCAAGTCGTTGATTTGTCCCTCGGGGATGGGTAGAAACTGATCATCAGCTTGTCTGCGACTTCTCTTTTATAAATGTCGACAAGTTAGACATCGTTCAGACTGGTTGGAAAGCTGACTGAGAGTTTGTCTTTTTTGAGTGTCAACAAGATCCCCTTCAAAGTTTTCATAAATACGCAATGGGATGGTTCGGATTTCAAAATACTTTGAATTGCCTCGGGTGTTCAAAAGAGAGAGCATTCACCAAGTAGAATTCCCTAAAGAAATTAGAACTTTGACTAAAAATTATTCAGAGGTTAGGAACATGATAAAATCAGTCTGAATATGAGAACTCACTAGAAACAAAAGGGAGCAGATCTAGGAATCCGTCTGTTCAGAGGTATTGTGGACATAACAGGTTAGGAATTGCAAGAAAAGAGAGTTCACTGTTCAGAGGTGGTAAGCTGGATATAACAGCGAGAAGAGTCCCTACTAGACTGAAAGTTAGATCTGGATATCTGTCAGTTCAGAGGTGACGAGCTGGACTAACTGATTAGGAATCACCAGACACGAAGCCTTGTCGTTTAGAGGTGACGAACTGGATATAACGATAAAGAAAGGTGAGATTGGATATTCATCGGTTCAGAGGTGACATACTGGATATAACCGATTAGAATTATCAAACTCGGAATGTTTACTGTTCAGAGGTGACAAACTGAACATAATAGTAAACGAAAAGCAGAGACTTGACTATTTGTCGATTCAGAGGTGATTGACTGGACATAACCGATTGAGAAGCCACCAAGCTCAGAATTTTGTCATTCAGAGGTGATGATTTGGACATGATGACAAAATGGAGGTGAATCTGATTTTAGGGACCAGTCTATTCAGAGGTGATAAACTGGACATGATAGACTAAGATACACTAAACTCCGAATTCGCTGCCAGAGGTAGTCGTATTAACTTGGCAGCTAGTCCATAAAGGACTGCAAAGATAGATTTGATCTTGGGTCTTGTTTGTTCAGAGGTGGTTGACTGGACATGACCAACTAAGGGACCTCAGATTCGCAATCTGCTGTTCAAAGGTTTAATGTTAACATGACAGCAAGAACTCCCTGCCTTGATAGAGGATAGGAGAACAAAGTTATGGATTCATCTGTTCAGAGGTGGTGAACTAGACATGACAGTTGAAGTGCCATAAGAGAGAGATCTAAGCATCCGTCGGTTCAGAGGTAATATGAACATAACCGATTGGGAGTTGCTAGACTCAAAATCTGCCGTTCAGAGGTGGCGAACTTGACATAACGACAAAGGAATAGCCCTACTGGACTGAAAGATGAGACTTGGTTATCTATCGGTTCAGAGGTAATAATGGACATAACCGATTGAGAAACCACCAAGCTCAAGATTTCTACCGTTCAGAGGTGACAGGCTGGACATAACAGTAAAAAGAAAGAATTCCACTGAAGGAAATAGAGTTTGATCATAAATCTCATGGAAAATTGATATCTCCTTTGGATATTATTTGAAAGAAATTGTCAGAGGTGTATTGTTAACGTGAGAACCAAGAAAGTCCATTGGGGACTGAGAGGGAAATAATAGACTTTGAAGAGAGTCTACTTAGAAACTCGCTGGGGAGTTAAAAAATGAATTCTATAAGAGATCATATGTCAGAGGTAATCACTAACGTGACAAAAAGAACTCTGTGAGAATTCGATAGGGAAGAGATTATTCCCTAAAAAGTTATCAGATTAATCATTAACGTAACAACCAAATCCCTTACTGGGGAATTTGAAAGGAGATTTTCTCAGAAGTGATCGTGACAGCTTCTTCACTTGGGGATTTGTAAAGCAACCTGTCAGAGGTGTGATGTTAACTTGACAAGAATTCATTTACTGTAAGAGGTGTTTGAACATAACAGCAATTTGAGTGGACCTATCATTCTATGGAAGAGAATGACAAGTGAAGTTTGATCTGCTATGGATATTAGCAAGATCCATCAGGAAAAAGTTTTACTGTCAGATGCGTGAGCTTTAAGCATGACAGTTGTGATTTGTTAATGGGAAAATGAATACAGCATTTTGTGGTCCTACCATTCCATGGTCGAGAATTGGTAGGGGACTTTAGTGGAAAAAGTGGGATCAAGTCCCTCAGAATTTTTAGCAAATTCTCAGCTGTCAACGGATTTGGTATGCCTTTACCAACTCCCCTTTGAGTTGGGCTAGCCATGCTATTCCCCTCAGCATGATGAGTTGTTGAGGATTTTATATTGGGCTTAGAAGCTAATGTTTTCCTCTAGCCTTATTCACCGAAGGCTTCAGATCGTGTCACATGAAGTGAACATTTATATATTCCACTCTGACCTCTAAAATGTCGCTGGAGATTAAAGAGTTAAGTCTAAACTTCATGGGGAATTTGTCGGGTAGATCGACATTCCTCGTGGAGTGTTACCTTTTTTTCATCAAGACTCTGGTTCTCAGCTGATCTTTGTGTCTAGATATGGAGTACAAACTTCACAGGAAATATATCGAGTAAGTCGAGATTCCTCATGGAGTTTCACTTTTGTTCGTCATACTCAAGACTTTAGTCACAGCTGATCATCGAATCTGAACATGAATGTGGAAACATTAGAAAGGTCCTGCAAGGATGCATCACGAACCATCTTCGATGATTTCGGCTCATTCAAAATCATTGTGAAGTTGAATTGATTTGCCGAAAGAAGAATGCAGGGATGGTTGAAATTGATTCCATCTATGGAAAGGGACTCCTTGAGGAGATAAAACAGTCAAACGAGTCTGACTTGATGATCAGAGGTGTAATGTTAACATGACATGTATAGTACTTCTTTGATCAGAGGATAGTGTTAACGTGATCATGGACAACACTTGTCGTTGATTGGAATCAGGAGCGTGTCACCATTTGGATTCGCTAGGTGATAAGCTCCACTCGAGTAAACTGCCTCTACTACGAAAGGTTGTCCTCATTTGGTTGGTGGAATGACATATTCCAACCCCCTACGCGTTTTCTGACGTCGTTGGCTGTTGTGTCTTGTCGGGGTCTGGTTGTACTGTCTCAAGTTATTTACCAGACCTAGTACTTGTCGGCTATCAAATAGCGATTGAGACAATTGTCTCCTCTTCAGAGCAGCTGAGAGGAGTTGCTGGTGCGATGTCATCTGCTGCGAGAGACATTGCAAGACTTGCCTTTAGCTTTGGACTGGCTTGAGTCCCATTGCTTTAGCCGTTGTTGGGATAAGACCGATGGCTTTTGGAAGCAGAGTTGACTACCTCCATACTCTTTTTTAGGATAGGGGTTAGGCAGTGGCCCTTTTATGTTCCGACTTCAGAGTCAAAACACCCGCTTCAATCAGTGCTTGGATTTTGTCCTTAAGGACATTGCACCTGCAAGTAAATGAGGAACCATCCTATGGAAAAGAAAATAGTTGGGATCGTTCATTTGTCCCACTTCGTCTGGGCATCTAGCCTCTGGCAACTTGAGCTTGTTGCCTTTGTTTAGTAGGTGAAAAAGTGTCACCACATGCTTATCTTTGAAAGAGTATTATCTCTAATACTCTAAATTCTGTTGGAATTACCCTTCTTTGATCGAGTTACTCCATATACTTCCAATGTTGATGTATCAGAAGATTTAGCCATGTCATAGCTTTTGCTATTGATTTCCCACCTGCTTTTGGGGGTCTCAAACTTTTTAGCTGATTTTTCAGCTATCTCGGCTTGTTCAATAAGCTCTTTCCAAGTGTGGGCTTTGACGGCGCCCATACAAACTTCCACTTTGTCGAGGAAGTTATGCCTACACATCTGATGCAACATGGGCAAAGGCATACTTGCAGGGCACATGAGAGAAAGATTACGGAATCTCTCTATGTAATCTCGTATAGATTCTCCTCCTTTCGGGACTGTCGAAAGGAGTGTGTTTATGGTCACCTCGGTATCATTCTCATAGAATCAGGAGAGGAATCAGGTTTCCAAGTCGAGCCACGAATTGATGGAGTTCGCAGGGAGACTCCTGAACCAATCAAAGGCTACTCCCTTCAGAATATTAATAAACAGTCTGGCCATGATGGCATCATTACCTACTACATTACCGGTTTGTGATCGGAAGTAGTAAATGTGCTGATTTGGCTAGCTCTTGCCATCATACGAGTGCAGCATTGGTGGCTTGAACTTTGGAGGATATGGGACTGAATTCCATTCCAAGGGGTAAGGACGGACTGCCCCTACTTTCTTCAGTTCATCCCTTTGGGCTAGGGATGCGATCTGAGCTTGGATGCTTTGATCACTTTGGCATCAAAAGAAGATCCGTCCTTTGAATGACCGGTCTTGGGAGGTTCATTATTGTTGTTCTCCTCGTTTTTGTAATTACTACCGGTTGTGTTATCATTCTTCTAATTTGTTAGGAGCTGAACCAATATTTGCTGGATGTTGTCCAAGGCTTCTTGCTCGGCCTTGAAAAGTCTGCTCTTGTGGCTCCATGCGATGACGGAGATAATCATCATTGTTGTTATCAGCCATATTGGCCGATACGAACTTTGCCTACACAGAACTGATGGTGGCGGAGGAAGCGTAGCCACTGGCTTCTTCTTCATCATCAGACCATTAGAATTGATGTCTCAATAGTTCTGGCAACATAGCTTCTGAGGAAGAAGGTTGTTCATGATTACAGGGTATTGTACAGCGGAAGGTACCCTTTTGTTCGACCAGAACCTGACCTAAACCGGGGCTATAGTCGGGCCCTGGAGAACTGAATGAGGAAGTGCGAACCCCCTGTTTCCTTCTTTGAGATCGTAGTAGATCCCTTCCTCTGCTTATCATGTTGACAGAGTCAGCTGCGAGGTGAGGCACCTTCACTGTCTTCTTCTTTTGAGACTTAGGTTTCTTAAAAGTTTGAACTGACAACTGTTTGAATACCGATTGCTGGCTTGGAGGAGAAGTTGTGGGGATTGGTTCCAAACAACAGTAGACGGAATGTACCGTCATAGGTTGACACCCCACTTGTCCGCACTGGGATGGCGAGATTTGAACTGTCTCTTCGGGACAGAGTTTTCACTTGTTGCTCAAATAATCCCGCAAGTTTACGTTACCTTGGTCCAACTGATCGAACATGGAGACTCGGGGAAACTAGATGTTAGCCTGATTGGGTTGAGAAACCCTGGGCTTAGCCTTGAAGACTTTCTTTTGGGCTATAGGCGAAGCTAGGATAGCTTCCCCTGAAAGAATAGATTCGTAAGGCGAAGCTACTATTTTAGCTTTGCCTTTGAAGGCGAGCTTAGCTCTGTTGCGCGGAGTTCTTCCTATGAGTGAGGCTGAAATAGCCTCACTGTTAGCACTCTGTGGTGCTTCATTTTTAACTTCGCGGTTAAGATCTTGAGCACTTAGTGCTTTGGTTTTGTCGCTAGCGGCGAGCCTAGCACTGCCCAACGGTGCTGATGATGTAAGCGAGGCTGTAATAACCTCGCTATTAGCACCCTAGCCTCGTGTGACAGGCGTGGCTTAGCTCTGTGAAGAGCTAAAATAGTCTTGTAGTCAGAGACTAATTTAGCTTCGCAGGAAGCTGAATCAAGAGATCTATCTCTAGCCTCGCATGGGACTACAACTTTTGCAATCCACATAGCCTTAGCAAAGGCTATTTTAGGTTCACAAGGAACCTTTATAGCTTCGCGCACAGTGTTATCATGCTGGCACGGGGCTATGTTAGTCTCTGCTGAGACTGTGCTAGACTCATATAGAGTCTGTTTAGCTTTGCCTGAGGCTGTAATAGGCTTGCGGAGAGCCTTATTTGTCTCAACAGAGACTTGCTTATAAGAGTTAGCCAAAGGGGCTTTGGCTACGCTGACCTCCTTGCGCACATGTAGGGGGCTTGTGCTACCCCCAGAGAGAAGTTGTTCAAACCTCTCTTGGTCAAAGTGAATGACCAGCGTCTCAGCAATAGACCCGAATGTCTGATCGTCGCATTGCGAAGCTTGATTCTTAACAGTAGAGAATAAAATCCCCAGCGGAGTCGCCATCTTGTTTTCCCTTGAAAAATTCAATCGGGGAAAACCTACAAAAGAATAGAGGAGCGAAATTGCAAGTATTTCTTTAAAGAAAGAAAATTACAAGTATATCTCCTCTGAGATTTCTGGGAAAATGTACCGGTGGGAGTCTGATCAGCGCGCGACCACTTTGTCCCATTCACGATGCAAGCGATCGATCTTCGAATGCTACTGCTTGGGAATTCCTTCTCGCCTGGTTCCAGAGATCCCTTGAGAGGGAGGAAGATCTTAGGGTATTAGCACCCTGAATTTATCCTTGTAGGATTAGAAAAGTGATTCTCTGAATTCTTTGAATCGAGAGAGTAGATCTCTTGTTGGCTTAAGCTTTGAAGCCATCAAAGAAGCTTATGCTTTTCGAAGCCTCTTGGACTTGAATTTCTTCAAGGCCGTGAGCCTATTGAACTTGAATCTTTTCAAGACTCTGAGCCTAACCTACTAGTGGGCTATTTATAGGCTCAATAGGGAGTTATGATCCCCTTAATTGCCTCCTATTAATGAGGGATCATGGGTGTAACTACCCATTAACTCTCCTTAATTGGCTCCTCTTAATGAGGGATCATGGGTGTAACTACCCATTAATTCTCCCACTAGGAAATAGGGAGTTATGATTCCCTTAATTGTTTCCTTTTAATGAGGAGACATGGGTATAACTACCCATTAACTCCCCCCACTAACTTAGTGGGGCGGTTACTTTCCTCATGCGGAGCCAGCCTCTTCAGGAGAAGCTATCAAGAAAGCTTCCGACGAAGCTAGAATTAGCTTCAGGTGAAGCTGTAACTTAGCTCTCTGTGGAGCTATGAAAAGCTTCATGAGAAGCTATCAAGAAAGCTTCCTGCGAAGGTAGAATTAGCTTCAGGAGAAGCTGTAAGTTAACTCTCTGTGGAGCTATGAAAAGCTTCATGAGAAGCTATCAAGAAAGCTTCCGGCGAAGGTAGAATTAACTTCCAGCGAAGCTATAATTAGCTTCAAGAGAAGCTGTAAGTTAGCTCTCTGTGGAGCTATGAAGAGCTTCATGAGAAGCTATCAAGAAAGCTTCCGGCGATGCTAGAATTAGCTTTCAGTGAAGCTAGATTATCTCCAGGCGAAGCTGTAAGTTAGCTCTCTGTGGAGCTATGAAGAGCTTCATGAGAAGCTATCAGGAAAGCTTCCAGCGAAGCTAGAATTAGCTTCCGACGAAGTTAGATTAGCTTCAGGCGAAGCTGTAAGTTAGCTCTTTGTGGAGCTATGAAGAGCTTCATGCAAAGCTATCAAGAAAGCTTCCGGTGAAGCTAGAATTAGCTTTCGGTGAAGCTAGAATTAGCTTCAGGCGAAGCTGTAAGTTAGCTCTCTGTGGAGAGCTTCAAGGCGAATCTAGACAAACTTAGCCTCTCAGGTGAGGCTATCCCCTTGAGCTCATGTGATGCTGAGTGTTGAACCAACTCAGCATCTTAGGCCTACTTAGGTCTCTTCAAAGGCAAACTTGGGTTACTGTCTACTTCACTGGATCAGTAGAGTCCAAGTCGCTGATTTATCCCTCGGGGATAGGTAGAAACTGATCGTCAGCTTGTCTGCGACATGTTTTTTGTAAATGTCGACAAGTTAGACATCGTTCAGATCGGTTGGAAAGCTATCTGAGAGTTTGTCTTTTTTGAGCGTCAACAGCTTCATGATCTGAACCAAGTGTAGGCCGACGAGTTTGAGGCCACGAAGGAGGCTACCGACTTTAAAGCAAAGGTATAGAAGGAAATTCAAGTATTCAAGCGCTTGAAGTACAAGCAGGGGTATAAGGATCAGATGCAAGAAAAACCACCAAGATACCCTCTTGAGGCTGGTGTCTCTCGAGGGGATCAAAGTGTGTCTGGGCCCTTGATCTCCGATGCTTCGCATCCCCTTGCTGCTTTCGGGTCAACAGCAGAGACTCTTCAAGGCCCTCTTGCTAGTTCGACCACCGTGGCTCCTTCGGCAAAGCTTAGCTCCGGAGCTGTTGAGGCACCTCACCCGGACATTGAGAACGAATGAATGAGCCATATTTTTCTGATTGTATTATGTATTCGCCATTAATGGACAATAAAATTTTGGTAAATGCTTGAATTTCTCAGACTTTAGATTGTTTTCTTATTTTGGTACTGTTGTTTATTATAGCCCGATGCTTTTGCGGGCGTTGGCTCGGAGGTTCCCGAGACTCGAACTTGGCTCGAACTTTGCTCGAAGGTTCCTCAAGGCTGGATCTATCCATGATTATAACTGTATGTAATGCCCCAGCTATAATTGGTTTGAGTGACGCGTGATTGTCAGAGACGCGCTAGCTGGTGAAGATTAAGATCCAGATCCGCTTTCGTAGCCCCCATATGCTTTGTGGTTGTAACCACTCTGGAAACCAAGTGGTCAGGTGAGATCAATTAGATGATACTGAGTCTGTGTCCCTATTTTTGAGATTTGCTAAGTGTCACAATCTCACAGAGTGTCATAATTTTGACCACTACAAAATGTTAATTCAATAAATATTTAAATCCATTTTTAAATAAGCTTTTTTGAAAATTAGTTCACATAAGTTATTAAATATATTTAACTATTATTAGTTAAAATTATTTTTTTTATTCATTCTTTAATCTCTGAAGGTCAATAGCTCAGATATAACTGATCATAAGTCTTATAACCTAACAACTAGACTTTCCCAAAATCAAAACCTTATAAGTTAAAACTTAATAAAAGTTTTCCAAATATATTAAATGGGTCCTTTTGCTACCCTCCTTTGTCAAACCATAATTAGGAAAAAAAAAACTCAACTTCATAATTTTGTTTGCTTTAGCCACCTTTTCCTAAAGCAAGGATATGCGCCCACTGTTAAGCACCGAATCACTCATCAATGGTGAAAGATGAAAATACCCCTAAGTAATCACTTCAAAAAAGCCGACCGCATTAAAAATGCCCTATTTCTGAGGACAACGACTATGATCGTAGTCATCATAGAACGATCACAGTATAGATGACTGTGTTATAATCATTGTTCTCACAAAAATGCCTTAATACTGCGACTATGATCGTAGTCCTCACAAAATGATCGCAACCTTATTTCTGAGGATTGCGATCATGATCTCAGTCATCATAAAATGCACTATTTATGAGAAGTACGACTATGATCATAGTCCTCACAAAAATATCATGTTTCTGAGTCTTTATATGATTGCGACCATGATCGTAGTCCTCTTATTAGGACTATGATCATGAGCGCAGTATTCATAAAAATGTCATATATTTGAGTCTTTATGAGGACTGCGATCATGAACTGCGATCATGAATTGCGACCATAATCACAGTCCAAAAGAGATAGGACTGTGATCATGATCTCAGTCCTCACAAAATATCCTATTTTTGAGTTTTGTGAGGATTGCGATCAAGATCGCATTCCTTACAAATACCCTATTTCTAAGTCAGTCCTTATAGAACTCACCGTGAGCACGAACAAAATGAGATCTGCAAAAAGGTCAATTGATTGTTATACATATTTGCATATTTTACCACTTTCATACCATGTATATTGTAAATAAAATGTGATTTTTAACCCCTTTTCTCTCTATTTTTACAGGTCCACAACTTGAAAGAGAAAAAGCCCATTAATCACTTTAATTAGTAATAATTAAAGTGATTAAATCCATAAGCTCAAAAAAGAGCCCAAGATTTGAATTTGGATTCAGTTGAGATCCGCGCGCCAATTGGATCTTCCAGAAGGCCACGTGGATAACCACCTAACAACCAAATCACAACAGAAAATCTGGGCTCAACGGCCCAGATTCTGCCGCCAAAACTGGGATATTCCCGCGTATCTGCGGCGGTTTGAAGGCAGTTGGAGCCCGGATTTTGCGCCAACGGCCAGGGCTCTAGATCCTTCTCATGGATAGCTATAAATAGAGGACCAGGGTCTGTGTGTGAGAGCAGAGAAGAGAGAGAAGAAAATAGGGGAAATTCTTGTATTTTGTTTTCTCCTAGGTTTGTAGTCTTCATCTTCTTCCTCCTAGAGATTTTGACAAAGTGAGAGAGAGGGTGCTGTTTGAAAGCTTGTATCAAGAAAGTGACATTCTTGTAGGCAAGGATTTATCAAAAGAGCTCCATTCATCTCTTTGCAATCTCTAGTATGCTTTACTTTACTTTGCTTTAATTTCTTGTTTTTATTCTAGTGTTATTTCATTTGCTTTAGTTATAATTGCTTTACATCATGAATAGTTGCTTTGTTTCTAGTATAATGGATAGCTAAATCTCTATTGCATGGCTAGCTAAGAACTTACCTAGCTAACTTCTATCTCTTTGGATGATGCTTGTCTTTATACTTGCATTGTGATATTTCTTTTACTTACCAAGGAAGTAGAGTTGCTTTCCCTTGGCTATTGCTTGTTCATACTCCATATGACTCATGTGTGCCTCATTTAGAGCCTTGTCTAGAACAAGAGCCTTTGATGGAACATGGAGATGGATCACCTATATATGCTACTTGTAAGAATAACTTCTCTACTTCAAGCCAATTTGTTGTTATGTCTTGAATGTTTGAATGAATGTTGATTCTTCGAACTTAGCATCTTTGAGTACCAATCCTAGAGTTCATCATTGAACATCTATCTAGAGAGCCAATGAATTCATATGAGGCTTCAAGTTAAGAACAAGAGAACACTCATCTTCATAACGGTAAAACACTTGAACAAACAAGCAAGATATCCCTATTGCCAATGAATCAACATAAGGCAATCAAGCATCACTATTGAGTTTAGCAAGTTAGCAATGAGGTAAAGTTAGCTAGCCATGTACCTTCTCATCTAAAGTTTTCTAACACTTTCTTTACTAGCTTTTCTTTCTTTGCAACACACTTCACCAAAGTTCTTTTGATTTCTTTTTCCATAATGCACAAATCCATCACTTCTTTTCATGTTGCTTCTTGCATTTGTGTAAATACATAGAAGACATTTCGTTTTTCATTTCTTCACTCCATACCGTAACGTTTCTATCGCTAGCTCTCCCGGAGAATCGACCCGGTATAGCCATTGCTATAGCGGAGATTGAAAAGGGTATATTGATCTTTGAATACATTTGTGGAGTAAACGAGCACAAAGGTTAACTCTAAACCTTTCTTCTTTAATTGAATACTTGTGTAATAACTCTACATTACTCTTTCCCGATCAAATTTTTGGCGCCGTTGCCGGGGAGAGCAACGGTATTTGTTTTCAAGTGAAGAATTAAACGAATACTCTTCTCTGTTGCAGGTACAGGTTGAAGAAACAGTAAATCTTGCATTGCAGAAACACATAAGTGGACCTGAGCCTCTGCTCTCGAAAGCAGAGACTAGGATCCCTCTGAATTGCCGCAAATTCTGGGATTTTGCCGCAGAATTGCGGCAAGGAAGAGTTGACTACTGACCATTTTTCTGCAGGGCTTGCTTCTCTGCAAAATACAGCTGCTGCAATACTTTAAATCTTGTTTGCTTCACCTGATATCTGCTAATCAACAGTAAAAAATTTGTTGCAAGTTAAGAAAATTGTTTAGACATTTGCATACTAGGCACGTGTCTTTCAATTCCTTTACATTTACTGTTGAAGAGTGCTGGAGGCAAGGTACGCAAGCATAGCATATAGACTAGGACTCACTCTTTGTTTGATTTAATTCCGCTTTGGGTGATCCTTGTTTATTATATCGTACACTTGCACAAATAAACTTTAAGGGCAAATCCCATAAAAAAGATAAGGTGGGGATTTTATCACCTCTCCCTTAGCCCAAAAACCATTTTCCCACGCACTCACAATCCTAAGCTTCTAATTAAAAATTGCTAGACGTTGGCCCTAGGGACATCCGGACTCACTTAGGAGATTATCCTAAGGGGGAAAAGTGTTGGAAAGTGACTTTTGTAAAATCAGTGTCTAGGAAAGGGGTTGAGGGCCGAAAGCCCGAAGGTTGTTGGTTACTTAATTAAGGAACGTCTCTGACGGAAAACCTCCCACCAATCTTACCCTTCCCTGGCTGATTTGCTTATAGTCAAAGTCTACACCGAACTTCCTGTGGACGATCTGAAGTTAGGAGTCGTCTAGGTCCAGGAAACCTAGAAAGCTTGGATTGATTTTTTTTCCTTTTTCTTGATTGTTATTTTTTTTATTTTCCGCCTGTGTGAAAGGTGCACGTTGATTGTGTAATTGTATGCAAGAGTGGTATCGAGATCCGAATTCTGCTAGGCTTGTAAGAACTTCTACACTGCCACATACACCACCACTCGACACAATCATGACCACCAATATTTCATTGCAGGACAAGTTCTATCCAATTCGTACATCACTTCCATCGTGCATTCTCCTCCCAAACACCAATGGAAATAACTTTGAATTGAAGCCCCAGTTCATAAACACACTTCCACGATTCCATGGCCTTGAATCTGAGGATGCGTACTTCTTCATCCGAGAGTTTGAAGAAGTATGCCTTATGATGAGAATTTCCCAGTTGACCGAGGATGCTGTCAGACTTAGGTTTATACCTTTTGCACTTAAGGATATCGCTAAGAAGTGGCTTTATAATCTCCCAGTTAGCTCAATTTCTTCTTGGGATGATTTCGTTAAGGTCTTTCTTAAAAAGTTTTATCCTATCCATAAGACAGCCCTTATGAGAAAGAATATAATGCAATTCAAACAAGAAGCCAATGAACCGTTTTGGAAGTATTTTGAGCGCTTCAAAGACCTAGTAGCCCTGTGTCCCCATCACGGTATAGAAAAATGGCGCCAGTGCCAGATTATCTATGATGGGCTTGATTATCAGACTAAGACGCTCCTTGAAACCATGTGTCAAGGAGAATTCTTAAAGAAGGATGAAGATCAGGGTTGGGATCTTTTTGAGGCATTAGCTGAAAAGACAGTCCAGTGGGAATCATGTACTGAGAAACCTGCACCCACAACTTTCAGAACTGGTTTACATTCCATAGAATCCTCAATAGCTGCAGAAGCTAAGATAACTCAGTTGATGAAGAGGATTGAGTTGCTAGAGTCCAGGGAAAACTCTGCTGTGAATCAGGTCAACCCATCTGTTGTTAATCCGGGTTGTATCTACTGCCATGATCTGAATCATCTGTTTGAGGAGTGTCCAGTTTATCAAACTCAAATGTTTCAGGAGAGTACGAATGCCGCATACACCAGACCCACTTACAATCCTTACTCCAAAAACTATAATCCGGGATGGCGAAACCATCCGAATTTCTCTTGGAGTCAGTCTGGCCCTGAGCAGCCGAGACAACCATTTCCACAACAATACCCTGCTCAGTCTCATCCACAGACTTACCACCAGAACCCACCAAATGTTCATTCATACCAGAGTCCACCCAGATTCCAGTCATATCAAAATCCTGTGCCATATCAAGGAAATTTTTAGCCCCAATTTCAGCATCATCCACCACCCAATCCTTCAGACAAAAGAATTTCTGATTTGGAGAAAATGATAGAGACCTTATCTAAGAACCAAGCTTCAATGATGAACAATCAGCAGCAGGACATGAACAAATTGTAAATTCAAATAGGGCAGTTGGCTAACTCTTTGACTGAAAGACAAAAAGGACTGCTACCTAGCCAACCTGTGCCAAATCCCAAAGCCCATTTTCCTCTGCACGAAGTTGAAGACTTGGGACCCAGCCAATGCCAAGCCATTCAAATCCTTAGATCTGGAAAGCATGTAGATAACAAGGTTTCAAATCAGTCTCCCAGATCTGTGCCAATGCCACCACCTTCTGTTCCAATTCAACCCATGCAAGATAGTCCTTCATCAAGCACACAACCATCCACTTCTCAGTCAAAAGGAAAAGAGAAAGTTGATGAGCAAACATATAAGCCTGTTGTCCCATTCCCAAATAGGCTTACAAATCATAAGATGAATACTCACATGGAGAAGATAAGAGAGATATTCAACCAAGTACAAATCAATGTCCCTCTCTTAGATGCCATTCAACAAGTCCCATCCTACGCCAAGTTTTTGAAAGAAATGTGTACTAAAAAGAGGAAAGCAAATGTCCCTAAAAAAGTCTTTTTGGCTTCCAACATAAGTTAACTGCTCAATGGTCCGATCCCTGTGAAGTACAAAGATCCAGGGAGCCCTACCATTTCTTGCATCATAGGGCAGACCACCATAAATAGGGCTTTGCTAGACTTGGGTGCGAGCATCAATCTTCTCCCCTTTTCCGTCTATCAGCAGTTAGGGTTAGGCAACCTTCGTCCAACCCAGATGACTATCCAATTGGCTGACCGCTCTGTAAAGATTCCAAAGGGGGAAATTACAGATGTTTTGATACGGGTCGGGAATTTATTTACCCCGTGGACTTTGTTGTTCTTGAAACACAGCCCGTACAAAATCACAGAGCGCAAACACCCGTCATTCTCGGACGTCCTTTCTTAGCCACCGCAAATGCAATAATCAATTGTAGAAATGGATCGATGCGGTTAACGTTCGGAGATATGACGAAAGAGGTGAATGTCTTCCATCTGGGGAAGCAGCCAAGGGATGTGGACAATGATTCCTTCGAAGTAAATTTGATTGAGGGTTTGACCAGTGAACATGTGGACGAGGTGGAGTATGAGTCTGAAGAGGAGTTTGAGTTGGAGTCGGATGACTTCAACCTGGATCAGATTGTTGTATCAAATGTTGAACGGACAACTAATTTCACCCCTATTCTTCCCTTGCACCATGAGCAACCTGTGATAGATCCGGTACCTTCTTCTGAGCTTAAGGCTCTTCCCGATCATCTCAAGTACAAATACTTAGATGAGAAGGAATCCTTTCCTGTAATAATTGCATCCAATCTTACTGAACAACAAGAAGAGGACCTTCTGACTGTGTTAAGGGAAAATAGAGAGGCCATTGGTTGGATCATGGCTGATATCAAGGGGATTAGTCCTTCCATTGTCCAACATAGAATCCACTTGACGGAAGATGCCAAGCCTAAACGAGACCCACAGCGTAGACTTAACCCCATTATGCAAGAAGCTGTTAGATCTGAGATTTTGAAACTATTAGACAATGGGATTATCTATCCCATATCTGATAGTCAATGGGTAAGTCCAGTTCATGCTGTGCCTAAGAAAGCTGGATTTACGGTGGTGGAAAATGAGAATAAAGAATTAATACAAACACGTCTTCCAACGAAGATTCGAGTTTGTATTGATTACAGGAAGTTGAATACCGCCACACGTAAAGACCACTTTCCACTTCCATTTATTGATCAAATGCTGGAGAGATTGGCGGGACACGAGTACTATTGTTTCCTGGATGGATATTCAGGATATAATCAGATCCCAATTGCTCCCGAAGACCAAGAGAAGACTACCTTCAGCTGTCCCTTTGGAACATTTGCTTACCGAAGGATGCCCTTCGGCCTTTGCAATGCTCCTGCAACTTTTCAACGTTGCATGTTGAGCCTCTTTTCGGACATGGTAGAGAAATTTTTGGAAATTTTTATGGATGATTTTTCGATCTATGGGGATTCCTTTGAGCAATGCTTGTACCATTTAAAGTTGGTGTTACAACGCTGTATGGAGAAAAATTTGACACTTAACTGAGAAAAGTGTCATTTTATGGTCAAGCAAGGAATCGTGCTTGGGCAAGGTATCAAGAATAGGAATCGAGGTAGACAAGTCCAAAGTGGAAGTCATAACAAAGCTCACTGAACCGACGTGCTTAAAGGACATTAGATCATTTTTAGGGCATGCCGGTTTCTATAGGCGATTTATTCAAGGGTTTAGTAACATTGCAAGACCCTTGACAAATCTCTTAGGAAAGGATGTACCCTTCATCTTTGATGAGGAATGTCAAAAATCATGGAAGGAGCTTAAAAGTAGACTTGTCTCTGCACCGATCATATCTGCACCAGATTGGACCAAACCTTTTGAGATTATGTGTGATGCCTCTGACTTTGCTATAGGCGCTGTTTTAGGACAGCGTATTGATAATAGGCAACACGTAATTTATTATGCTAGCAGAACGCTTAATGATGCCCAACTCAATTACACAACTACTGAAAAGGAATTTTTAGCGGTTGTCTTTGCGTTGGAGAAATTTCGTCAATATCTGCTAGGGTCCAGAACAGTTATTTTCACTGATCACTCCGCCCTAAAATACTTGATGCAAAAGAAGGATGCTAAGGCAAGACTGATTCGATGGATACTTCTTTTGCAAGAGTTTGATTTGGAGATTAAAGATAAAAAGGGCGTTGAGAACGTGGTAGCAGATCATTTGTCGAGAATCCCAAATGCACCTAAAGAGAGAATACCAATTAACGATGATTTTCCTGACGAGCATATTTTTGAGATATGTGGAGAGCCCTAGTATGCTGATATAGTGAACTACCTTGCTACCAAGCAAATACCTTCTCATTGGTCAGGACAAGAAAAAACACCGTTTTTTGCGTCAAATGCGGTTCTTCTTTTGGGATGAACCATATTTATTCAAATACTGTCCTAACCAAATCATACGTAGATGCCTTCCTGAGGATGAACATCAGAGCGTTTTGACATTCTGTCACAAGTTAGCTTGCGGTGGACATTTTGGTCCACGGAAAACTGCTGAGAAAGTGCTTCAGAGTGGATTCTACTGGCCCACTCTCTTTAAGGATGC
Organism: Agave tequilana; assembly: GCA_038442645.1. Lineage (NCBI taxonomy): Eukaryota > Viridiplantae > Streptophyta > Magnoliopsida > Asparagales > Asparagaceae > Agave > Agave tequilana. Next base: position 12,558 of record JAVJIF010025465.1, on the reverse strand, counting down.
ATATAATTTCTGCAAGCTCTGTGATAAGTGTCAAATGACGGGTCGTATCACACAAAGAGACATGATGCCCTCACACCCATCTTGGAAGTTGAAATTTTCGACCTCTGGGGCATTGATTTTATGGGACCCTTTCCTCTGTCCTACGGTAACCAATACATTTTGGTAGCCGTAGATTATGTTTCCAAGTGGGCTGAAGCAATTCCAACACGGACGAATGACAACCATGTTGTCATTAAGTTTTTAAGAGAAAACATCATCTCTTGCTTCGGAGCCCCCCGCGCGATAATAAGCGATAATGGGAGTCATTTCTGCAATAGGGCTTTTGAAGATTTGATGCGAAAATACTCTATTACTCACAAATTGTCCATGGCTTATCATCCTCAAACCAACGGGCAAGTTGAAGTCACGAATAGACAAATAAAACTCATTTTGGAGAAAACTGTAGGACAGAACCGTAAGGATTGGTCCATCAAACTCACTGATGCCTTATGGGCATACAGGACCGCTTACAAGACTGTCCTCGGTATGTCTCCATATCGAGTTGTATTTGGGAAACCTTGTCACTTGCCTGTTGAATTAGAACACCGAGCTATGTGGGCTTTAAAGCAGCTGAACTTGGATTTGGATAAAGCCGGTGTTCTACGGAAGTTGCAGTTATCTGAGCTTGAAGAGCTGAGAAACGAGGTATATGATAATGCTCGGATCACTAAACACAGAACCAAGCTTTTTCACGATAAATCCATTCACCGAAAGATTTTTGTCGTAGGACAAAAGGTTCTGTTGTACAATTCAAGACTCCACCTTTTCCCTGGTAAATTGAGAACCAGGTGGTCAGGACCATTCATTGTTCACAAAGTTTTTTCCCACGGTGCGATCGAGATTTTTGACCCGAATAATGGCAACATATTCACTGTAAACGGACAACGTCTAAAGCCATTCCTTACCACGGAAGTCATGTCACACGAAGTTCACGAATTGGGTCTTTGTGACCCAGTATATTTGTGACAATTCCATCTGTATAGTTTCCCGTGTATTTTCCTGAATATCATTTTGGGACCACACTTGTAAATAATTTTCTTTTACATTTTTTGTAAATAATAAATAAATAAAAAAATTAGGGATTTTTGTTTCACATTCCTAGGATTTTCTCTTCCCTAGGATTCCTTTCATTTCCAAACTCTTTTGACCTAGGGTTGTAAATATACCTTTGACCTAGGGATAAATTTGGAAATCCCATTTTTACCTACCCCTATAAATACTCTCCTCACCAACTCTTTCTCCCTCAACCGCAGACTTCCTTTCAGATCTGAGAACCTCCTTCAAGATCTGACCTCTGTCAAAATTCCCTTCACCAGACTCCTCAGATCTGCCGCAAAAACCCACTTCCAGCCGCAGATCCACCGCACTCCGGCCACCTCTGGCGCCCAGAAAAATTCTGCCTGGCTGACTTCTACTTCCAGTGGCAGATCCAGAGCAACTCTTTCCAATTCTGTCTCGGGTGCCTTCTGCACAACTGTTTTGGATTTCCCCCCACGATCTCCGGGGGTGGTTTGCATTTTCCTATCTCAAATCCTTTGCTTTACATTCTATTAGCATATATGGCACCGAATTTGTATGTGGAAAGGGATTTTTCTATACTTTTGAATGACAGTAGGGGTATGGGCACATTTTTGTGGATAGAATACATGCTTGGAATTGGTACTCTTTGGTCTATGATAACAATGAGCACGATGCATACTATTGCCCGATCTTGTCACTACCTTTTACAATTCAATTGATCAAGCATCTGTGAATCATGACACGTACCAATTTGTATCTCACATGCCATTCGGTGATATCTTTGTCACCATCCCACTTATTGCTGAAATCACTAATATCCCCAGTCATCCCCACCATACCGACCCCTTGCCATTGGTAGATTATATGCCCCTCATGGGGGTCCGTTGTACAATTCAAGACCGTGGGCTCAAAGCCAACACGTCCTTTCGAAATGTTCATTGCATTGGACGCTGGGTCCAACGCAACATTTTTGGGATTGAGCACCAATCTTCCTTTAACAGACCCGTGTTACAGGTAATCCATGATTTAATGACACATAACCACACGGTCTGTTTAAATCGGGCCATCTTCCGTGCCATTCTTGACAATTCCTCCCGCACTCGGGGTGCAAAGCATTCCCATGCTATCTTAATCACACGTCTGTGTAAACAATTCATCTCAGACGCTGTCTTTAATACATTTGACCAAGTGCTTGCTACTGTAGAGAGACCCACAAGCTCATATAATGGTTGCTTGCACGCACTTTGGACACCTATTGCTCAGCCTGAAAATGAACCTGTGGAGCTTGATTCGGAGGAGAGTTTAGAAGAAATTGATGAGCCTCAATTTTGGAGGCAGGAACTCCCTACTGATTCACGAGCCTTCATGTCCACTATCTGGAAAGGCATGAAGAAGATTTTCAAGGGGCAGGTCCGGCTTAGGAAGAGGGTAGAGGAGCAATCCTCTCGTCTACGTAGTATGGAGGCCGCGTTGAGAAGATCACAATCGGCTGGACCTAGCTCCACCGCGGGTCCTAAACGACAGAGGGAGTAGTTTTGTCCTTTACCTATTTCATGCATCATTTCATATTGCATGCATTGGGGACAATGCATGAAATAGGTATGGGGGTGGTAGATACTAACATAGGATTTTAGGATTTTCATTTTTTTTTAGGACTTTTCATTTTCTTTTAGATTTTACCTTTCTTTATAGATTTTCCACTTTCTTATTAGATTTTACTTTTCCTTTTAGAAAAATAAAAAAAATATAAAAAATATAAAAAAATAGAAATTCTTTGATCCATGTTTAAAGAATCAAACTTGAAATTTAGGGATTAAGGAAGCTCTAAATTAAGATTTCTAATTATAAGTTGAAAAGAGGAGTTTTGTTAGATTTTTAGGTTAAGTAATAAAGGATTAGAAAAATTACTAGATTTTAATTCTTTCTTTATATATAAACATTTAACATATTGAAGGATTAATCAAAGACTTTGTGATTTTATTTACACATATATGTAATAAAAAAAGAAGAAAAAAAAATGATGTACATAAATAAATAATACTTAGCCACTGACTAAGCTGGTTAGTCGTGCCTCAAGAAGCATTGCCGATCACGCCTAAAGGTGGTTAAGTCCTTAAATTCCTTCGTGGCCTTTTTTACTCGAGACCTTAAACCTAAGGGATGTTTTCTCATCTGGTGCCCTAAGACCATCTGGTTTGGGAGTCATCGGTTAAAGGCTCGATACAAGGGTAAACTAGAAAGCCTAAGGATGCTAAGGAAATGTAAATAAATAAACATAAATAAAAAAAAGAAAAAAATATATATATATTAGTAAATAAATAAACTTAGTCTAAGAAAGATCCTTCATATTTATAGATGTATATATCCTAGGATTGATGCAAAATCCGGTTTTTGATCTTTTCCCTAAAATCTTAACCTAAGCTGAAAACAAAATTCCAATAGACACTTATAAGAAGAATGAAAAGTTTAGAGTAACCTGAAACCTAAAGATCAAGTTAGAATCTTAAAACATGGATCAAAAATTTCACTAACCCTTTTATTTTTCTTTATGGATTTTGTGGGTGCAATCCGCTGAAAACCCTCAGGAGACAACACTCCTCCTCTAGGGTAACCTAGAGGTTTAACGGCTTGTTGCACGTGCTCAGTGCAATCGTGTCACCTACGAAAGTGGTGTAATAAATTAGTTAGGATTTTATTTTTCTTTCTTTTTCTTTCTTTTTGCTCGAGGACGAGCAAAAGCTAGGTATGGGGGTGTGATTGTTATACATATTTGCATATTTTACCACTTCCATACCATGTATATTGTAAATAAAATGTGATTTTTAACCCCTTTTCTCTCTATTTTTACAGGTCCACAACTTGAAAGAGAAAAAGCCCATTAATCACTTTAATTAGCAATAATTAAAGTGATTAAATCCATAAGCCCAAAAAAGAGCCCAAGATTTGAATTTGGATTCAGTTGAGATCCGCGCGCCAATTGGATCTTCCAGAAGGCCACGTGGATAACCACCTAACAACCAAATCACAACAGAAAATCTGGGCTCAACGGCCCAAATTTTGCCGCCAAAACTGGGATATTCCCGCGTATCTGCGGCGGTTTGGAGGCAGTTGGAGCCCGGATTTTGCGCCAACGGCCAGGGCTCTAGATCCTTCTCATGGATGGCTATAAATAGAGGACCAGGGTCTGTGTGTGAGAGCAGAGAAGAGAGAGAAGAAAATAGGAGAAATTCTTGTATTTTGTTTTCTCCTAGGTTTGTAGTCTTCATCTTCTTCCTCCTAGAGATTTTGACAAAGTGAGAGAGAGGGTGCTGTTTGAAAGCTTGTATCAAGAAAGTGACATTCTTGTAGGCAAGGATTTATCAAAAGAGCTCCATTCATCTCTTTGCAATCTCTAGTATGCTTTACTTTACTTTGCTTTAATTTCTTATTTTCATTCTAGTGTTATTTCATTTGCTTTAGTTCTAATTGCTTTACATCATGAATAGTTGCTTTGTTTCTAGTATAATGGATAGCTAAATCTCTATTGCATGGCTAGCTAAGAACTTACCTAGCTAACTTCTATCTCTTTGGATGATGCTTGTCTTTATACTTGCATTGTGATATTTCTTTTACTTACCAAGGAAGTAGAGTTGCTTTCCCTTGGCTATTGCTTGTTCATACTCCATATGACTCATGTGTGCCTCATTTAGAGCCTTGTCTAGAATAAGAGCCTTTGATGGAACATGGAGATGGATCACCTATATATGCTACTTGTAAGAATAACTTCTCTACTTCAAGCCAATTTTTTGTTATGTCTTGAATGTTTGAATGAATGTTGATTCTTCGAACTTAGCATCTTTGAGTACCAATCCTAGAGTTCATCATTGAACATCTATCTAGAGAGCCAATGAATTCATATGAGGCTTCAAGTTAAGAACAAGAGAACACTCATCTTCATAACGGTAAAACACTTGAACAAACAAGCAAGATATCCCTATTGCCAATGAATCAACATAAGGCAATCAAGCATCACCATTGAGTTTAGCAAGTTAGCAATGAGGTAAAGTTAGCTAGCCATGTACCTTCTCATCTAAAGTTTTCTAACACTTTCTTTACTAGCTTTTCTTTCTTTGCAACACACTTCACCAAAGTTCTTTTGATTTCTTTTTCCATAATGCACAAATCCATCACTTCTTTTCATGTTGCTTCTTGCATTTGTGTAAATACATAGAAGACATTTCGTTTTCATTTCTTCACTCCATACCGTAACGCTTCTATCGCTAGCTCTCCCGGAGAATCGACCCGGTATAGCCATTGCTATAGCGGAGATTGGAAAGGGTATATTGATTTTTGAATACATTTGTGGAGTAAACGAGCACAAAGGTTAACTCTAAACCTTTCTTCTTTAATTGAATACTTGTGTAATAACTCTACATTACTCTTTCCCGATCAAATTTTTGGCGCCGTTGCCGGGGAGAGCAACGGTATTTGTTTTCAAGTGAAGAATTAAACGAATACTCTTCTCTGTTGCAGGTACAGGTTGAAGAAACAGTAAATCTTGCATTGCAGAAACACATAAGTGGACCTGAGCCTCTGCTCTCGAAAGCAGAGACCAGGATCCCTCTGAATTGCCGCAAATTCTGGGATTTTGCCGCAGAATTGCGGCAAGGAAGAGTTGACTACTGACCATTTTTCTGCAGGGCTTGCTTCTCTGCAAAATACAGCTGCTGCAATACTTTAAATCTTGTTTGCTTCACCTGATATCTGCTAATCAACAGTAAAAAATTTGTTGCAAGTTAAGAAAATTGTTTAGACATTTGCATACTAGGCACGTGTCTTTCAATTCCTTTACATTTACTGTTGAAGAGTGCTGGAGGCAAGGTACGCAAGCATAGCATATAGACTAGGACTCACTCTTTGTTTGATTTAATTCCGCTTTGGGTGATCCTTGTTTCTTATATCGTACACTTGCACAAATAAACTTTAAGGGCAAATCCCATAAAAAAGATAAGGTGGGGATTTTATCACCTCTCCCTTAGCCCAAAAACCATTTTCCCACGCACTCACAATCCTAAGCTTCTAATTAAAAATTGCTAGACGTTGGCCCTAGGGACATCCGGACTCACTTAGGAGATTATCCTAAGGGGGAAAAGTGTTGGAAAGTGACTTTTGTAAAATCAGTGTCTAGGAAAGGGGTTGAGGGCCGAAAGCCCGAAGGTTGTTGGTTACTTAATTAAGGAACGTCTCTGACGGAAAACCTCCCACCAACCTTACCCTTCCCTGGCTGATTTTCTTATAGTCAAAGTCTACACCGAACTTCCTGTGGACGATCTAAAGTTAGGAGTCGTCTAGGTCCAGGAAACCTAGAAAGCTTGGATTGATTTTTTTTTCCTTTTTCTTGATTGTTATTTTTTTTAATTTTCCGCCTATGTGAAAGGTGCACGTTGATTGTGTAATTGTATGCAAGAGTGGTATCGAGATCCGAATTCTGCTAGGCTTGTAAGAACTTCTACACTGCCACATACACCACCACTCGACACAATCATGACCACCAATATTTCATTGCAGGACAAGTTCTATCCAATTCGTACATCACTTCCATCGTGCATTCTCCTCCCAAACACCAATGCAAGTATATCAATATGAGCACACAAGTAAAAACAAGCATATAAAGATTAACACAATAATTGAATGCAAGATATAAACATAAGGAGATAGAGAGAGTGAGCAATCGCAAACACAAAGGGTTTGTTTCGAGGTTCGAGCACACTTGCTCTACATCCCCGCCTTCAACACACGAAGGATTTCCACTATGCAAGATCCCAATGGATTTCTCCTCGGTGCCGCAACACCTATAAGCCCTCGGACTCCCTAGTCCGTAGACACGCAAGCCCCACAAGCTTGCCGAGGCCGCACCTCAAACCAAGAGTTCACAACCGAACTCGAAACCACCACGAGCACACTTGCCCGTTTCCTCAAAGTACAAGAATGAAATCTCTTGGTGATCTAAACACTTTGATCACCAATAAAAGCTCTCACTACAACACTCCTAAAAGATGAATAGCAATGGATAGCTCAAGTGTGGTGTGAGAAAAACAAGGATGAGAATGGTGGAGGAAAACTCAAAGAATCTCTTTTAACACTCTCTAAATAAAACTCCCCTTTTGATTGGAAGAATTAGCTCTCAAATTTGTAGAGAAAACTCTTTTAATGAAGTGGGAAAAACTGGCTCAAAGCTCTCCTAAAAATCTTCTTCAAACACAATGACCAAACCCCCAAATTTATAGGCTATCAAAAAACTAGCCGTTGGGGTCTGTCAGACCAGTCGGTCGACCGCCAACGGTCAAGAATCCGACCGTTGGAGCCTTCGGTCGACCGTCCGGTCGACCCAAAAGAACAGAGAGCACTGCTCTCAGTTCTGGTCGACTGGGTCGGCAGACCGGCCATCTGCCAGGTCAAGCCGTGCACGTCGTGCACGTCGGTCGACCGAGCCGGTCGACCGACTTCAGCCCTAGTCGACTTGATATGTCGACTAGTCGACTTGGCTTAAGCCTGGAACAGAAAATCTGGGATTTAAAACTTGGTCTTTTGGCTCATATAAAAATCCCATAAAATACATAAAAATCTACAAAAATAGTTTTACCAATATACTTTGATAAACAAACATGCTTACACAAAATCAAGGCATGTTATAAAAGATTTGGACTATTTTTGTAAGTTGGAAATATTGGCTCAATTGAAAACTAGTATTTTTCTAAAACTTGTTTTTCAAACTTCTTCATGATACAAAAACAAGATGTTTTGAATTCATTAAAGCATAGTGTGTATGGATATGATCCACTACACAATTAAGATGAAATATCTATGTTTTTGGCATTAGGCTCTAAATATGATTTTGGATAAAAGACATGCATATAAGAAATTCCAAAAACCAAAAAGTATTTTTCCAAAATGAAAGTCTTTTCTAAATCTGAAAATTCTTTTATGAAAAGACAACTAAATCAAGAGAGTGTGTGTGATATATACTTGAGCAATCCACCAACTATTCTATCCTTTACATTTTATCTAAAAATAAAAATTTTATACCTAGACACAAGTCTTGATCTTGAAGTTTTCCCTTGAAATCTTCTCATCTTCTTGACTTGGTCCAAACACGATCCAACGAGCTCAACTTTTGATGTGGTCTTGATGGATAGGCTCTTGAATCAACCGGTGCTAGCTCCAAAACTTGACTTTAAATCCTATGTTGAAGCTCCACACCTACTAAGATCTTGATAACAAATCTGTCACTAATTTAAACACAAGATCATTAGTACTATAACTACATGAGTTGATCATCATCAAAACTAGAGTGATGGGCCTTTGGGCCAACAATTTCATTAAGGTAAAGATCAAGACCAAATTACTTTGACATATTATCTTCCCAACCCTAAAAATCAAACAAATAATCTTATTTTGACCAAGTATAAGAAATCCTAATTTGGATTTTCCTATTCCTTAAAATTAACTTAGTTTCTTACAAAAAATATGTCAAAATATTGTTTCTATTTTCAAAAGTTTTTAAAAGTAAAGAAAATGTTAATTTTTTTTAATAAAAAGAAAAAACTAAGTTATGTTAGACCCTCCCCCACACCTATCTCATGCATTGTCCTCAATGTATGAATTAATGCATAGATGCATGAAAAAGACGAAAGGGAAGGAAAATGTTACCTTAAGGTGGTGTTCTGGTGGTGGTCTGATTGGTCCACGAAATGCGGCCAAATTAACTTTTTGTGGAGTTCGGAGGAACCCACCAGAAATATCTCTAATATAACCCATTAAATGATGAATACATAAAGGATTTTTATTAAGTACTTGACCCCATCTAATTTCCAAATTCCATAATTGATTTCGGAGTCAAATTTGTCAACCACCTCGTCCCAAAATGGAGTATGAAATGATAGAATGATTGACTTGGACTCAGGAAGTATAGGAACTAATACCGACTCAGGAAGATGACTTAAGTCAAGTAAAGGCTCAGGAGTCGAGATTGGTTCAGGACGTGGGTCCAAGTCAAGAAAGTGAAACTCAAGTCCACATTTATTTTCCAACAATGGAATGTGACTTAATATTGGTGATTCAAGTTCAGGAATGATAGGTGGGGGAATCAAAACTGACTCTAAAATATTACTCAAGTTTGGTAACAAAACAAGAGTCAATATTGATTCAGAAAGTTGAACTGGATCACAGATTTGAGAATCTAAGTCACATATCTCATTGAGTTCAATTTCAAAAAAATGAGAACTTGCCAATTTGTCAATAGGATTTTTAAAAGTGTAAAATTGGTCAAGTTCAATATGATCATCAAAAATAGGTGATTCAATTTCATGATGAATTGGCAGACGATTCAATGTTGACTCGGGAAAGAGATTGAAATCAGGTGAAGACACTGGAGTCATTATTGAATCAGAAAGTAAAATTGAATCACTAAGTTGAGGTTCATGATCATATTCATTTTCAAGTTCGATTTCAGGCAAGGGATAACTTGCCAAACTATCAATATTATTTGGAATTGGGCAAGTCAAATGACTGTTCTGAAATGGAACCTTAATTTTCAAAACTACATGACTCTTCGGCTTTAACAGAATGGTTACCGACATCAGAACTGGCCAAACGGTGAGAATGTAAAGATTGGACCATCATATCTATGTCGTGATTATGAGCGGTTTGAGCCTGAGTCATGGCTTCAAGCATCTCTTCATAGGTGATATGTTCATTGTTGTGTTGAAAAGATGAAGTGTTGTCTTGGAATTGATAGTGAAATTGTGAGTCCATCAGATTTTGGGATTTGTGTTTGGACTCACGCATACTCATTTCCAAAATTGATAGTTCTTTATTTTGGACTGGTGGATCTGAGTAGGAATCTTGAAAATATTGTGGACTAGGTGGAGAAGGAGGACAATTTGGTTGAAAATTGGACTTAGGGTAGGTGAATCCCCACTGACTCTGTGAAGAGTTGAAATCATTATGGGAATTATGGTTATAAGATGGGGACATGGGTTATATTGATTCGGATAAGGCCAATCCGGCACACTAGGTTGGTTAAAGTTATGATATGTCGGGTTGGTAATATCCGAAAATGAAGTCGGTGTGTAATATGGATTATTATTGAAGTTGAAAAAATTGTTATTATAAGCCATATCACATAATAGAATACAAACAAAAGAAAGAAAAACAAACAAATAAGCAAACAAAAAAGAAAAAATTCTAACTAAGTTAAGGTAGACCTATGACCTAGACGACTCCTAACTGATTAGACTGTCCACGGGAGGTTTAATGCAGACTTTGACCACAAGCTAATCAGCTAGGTCAGGGCAAGGTTGGTGGAAGGTTTTCCGTCAATGACGTTCCTTAATTAAATAACCACCAACCTTCGGGCTTTCGGCCCTTAATCCCTTTCCTAGACACTGATTTGGCAGGAGTCAAATTCCCAACACCTTTCCCCCTTAGGATAATCTCCTAATTGAGTCCGAGATGTCCCTAGGGCCAACGTCTACTCATTTTTAGTTAGGCTTGGGTTAGTGAGTGCTTGGAATCTGATATTTTGGGCCAAGGAAGGGTGATTAAATCCCCACCTTATCTTGTTATAGGTTAGTACCCTTAAGATAAGTTTGTGCAAGTGTACAAAATATGTAAATAAGATTCACTCAAAGCAATGAAAATCAACCAAGAGGTGAGTCCTATTCTACATGCAATGCGAACGTACCTTGCTCCAGCACACTTCAACAGTAAAATAAAAGAATTGAAAAGACACGTGCTAAAATGCAAACGTCTAATCAATTTTTTATCTTTTTCAACAAGTATTTTACTGTTGGTTATTAGCAGGCTTATGGTGATGGCATATAAGAAAAAACAAATTGCAGAAAACTAGAATTTTGCAAGTCAAGCAGCCCTACAAAAAAACAACGTTAGTAGTCAACTCCTTTTTGCCGCGGAACCGCGGCTTGGGCCGCGAAAACGCGACAAAGCAGAGGGTAATTGGTCTCTGCTTTCTAGAGCAGAGGCCCAATACCACTTATATGTTACTGCAATCTTAATTTCCTGCTTTGCTTGCCCTATAACCTGCAACAAAGAAGAAATTCGTTTTAGTTCTAAAAAATTTTCAATAAAAATAAGATTTCAATAAAAATGTTACCCTCCCGGCAACGGCGCCAAAATTTGATTGAAGCTAAACCTGCACACAAAATACGAAATTTCAGAAGTTTTAATAAAAATGTGCAAGTGGCCAATTCTTACCGCTATAGCAAGTGGCTATGCGGGTCGTGATCCATAAGGAGGGTTAGCGATGGAAGCTTTTTAGGGTTTGTATTGAAATCTTTATGAAAAAAGACGAAAGTTCTTTGTTTAAAGAAATAAAAATGAAAACAAGTTATGTTAAAGTTAGAAAGAAAACGGTAGAATGAGAAGGTGGAGAATCAGAAGCGAAGACTATGTACAAATGAATTGGAAAATAAATGATGAAAGATTTGGGAGATTTGGTGATCTATACTAAAGAAATAAAAGAAAAGAAAGAAAGTTGAAGAAACACTTACCTAATTGATTGATGACTTACATGGAAACCTTTGCATGTTCTACCTTGCTTTGGAGGCGTTCAACGCATAGGTCATAAGATCGAGCTCAGTCCCTGTTCGCATTATATCATCAAGCCTTGCAAGAATGAAGTGATACGGATCTTGAGGAGGAGAACGTCTTCATGAAGTATTTTGGCACTCACAAAGGCTTTTGTATACTTATACTTCTGGATTCACTTGCAAGCTTATCAAAAACAAAAGAGGTAAAGTAGAAAGAGGAATAAGGAAACAAAAGGAAATATGAACATAAAACAAAAACATTTACCTTTATTACTTGCAGAAACAATGGAAGAAAGGAGGAGGGTACATCGGTGTCACTCTCAACATCAGCCTCTCTCTCTTACTTACATGAATCTTCATCTAACCTAAGCTTACATACAAATTACATAAAAAGAAAAGAAAAACCTAAACTACAAGAACTGAAAACTAGGCTAAATTCTATCTCTGCATGGTCGTCCCATTTTCAGTGCAAATACTGGTCTTTTATAGGCAAAACCCCAACGTGCAGGATCCCGGGGAGATCGGGGAGCAAATGCTCCCCTAACTCCCCAACCAAGCCGCGGAAACGCGGCTTTGGCTACTTTTTTCGCGGGCCAGGGTGTGGCCAGGTGGCCACACCCTGTTGGTGGGTCTCCCTGGTTTTGCCTTCTGACTTTATCTGTAGTTGGATTTTCAGTTTGAGTCCGGGAGTGTGACGAAATGGCCTTTGATTCTTGGCTTTAACCGATCGATTCTGAGAGGATTCTTCTCAACCGGTTTCAACCTCTTGATTTTGCCCTGATTCTCTGAGCTCGAATTAACTCTGATTTAATTCAGATTTTGGTGGGCTTTGGGCTCATTTCTCTTCATCTCCTTAAAGAATGGGCCTGCAAATAAATTAAACAATTAATTAGGACAATGCAAAGTTTTA
>JAVJIF010025464.1:0-64872 GCA_038442645.1 Agave tequilana | reverse complement strand
ATTTTACAATTGTTACCGTTGTGCAAAGCCACTATTTGTATATTTTTTGTGGTAATCAAGTGTTGGATTTATTTTATTCATCTGAAATTGAAATGTATTAATTCTTAAATACATCTAAATTGCTCGTTCACACTCCATGAATTTAATTTTGAACAATAAAAGATTTAGAAGAATTTTTCTGATTTGTAACTTCTGAATCTAAGTGAGTCATTAAACATCTATTCTCCGTTGAGAGAGACTCTGTGTATTGATTTAATATTGGTTTAGTCTCATATTGCCTGTGAGATTAGATGTACTCTGTATTGATTTATATATAGATTAGAGTATAAGGCTTAGAACTCATATCTCTCCCAATCTTTGATGCTACTTTATCATGGTATTAGAGTCACTCAAATGATCCTAAAAACCCTAATTCCATTCTCTCCCAAAAATAAAATGTTGTTCATCTTCTTCACCACCCCCCAAACCCTACCCTAACCCTATCCCTAAGCCCATCGCCTCCTCTTTAGTTCAAAGCCTTTTTCGTCGCCTTCCTTGCCATCACTCCTCTCCAGCCGCCCCCGCCATCACCGCCATCATGTTGCCGCCTCATCGTTGTCTTCGTCACGACATCGTCCCGATCTCATCCAGACCTCGCGATCCAAACCGGGTTGTCATCTTCGTCTTCTCCCTCGTCTTCATCACGTTGTCTTCATCGCCATCGATGTTTCGTCTTCGTCGTTGTCTTTGGTGCTAACCTAGATTTCCTCGTCGATGACTTGCCACCACCGTGCTTCAGATCTCCTCGTCGTTACCATCTTCGCTGGAGCTCCTCAACAATGATATGCAGTCAACAGCCGCCGCCAATGTGCCCTCGACAGCAACCAGCCGCTGTCGCCACCATTGTAGCAGCTATTGAATGGATAAGTTGATTCGGGTTTATACTAAACCCAACCCGCCCATTAGTCTCCGAATTCACTTCACCTAACCCGACCCGACCCGATTGTTGCTCAGGGGTAGTGTGCGAAGGTTTGAAGGTTGAAGAAGTCGCTTTACAGTCTGAAATAGTCTCTGAGAGCCTGTTTGGGCGCTTTGTATTAGTGATTCAGGAGTTTGGTCTCTGTCGTGCAGAAAAGATCTCTCTGTTTTGACGGATACAGCATCAGAGATCCTGCTTGTTGTGTATGTGAATGATATTGTGATCACAAGAGATGACACGAAGGGGATTGACAGCCTGAAAAATTACCTGTTAAGCACTTTCAGACCAAGATCTTGAATCCCTTAAGTACTTCTTAGGCATTGAGGAGGCCAGTGCAAGAAAGGCATTCTTCTGTCATATAAGAAGCATATACTTGACTTGCTTTCAGAGGCTGGAATGCTAAGATGAGGATATTTTCTTGATGGACATGAATATAAATCTGCTACCATATCAAGGGGAGCTTGTTGAGGATGTTAAGAGGCACAGAAGATTGATAGGGAAACTGAATTACCTGATAATGACCAGACACATTCGCAGTCAATGTAATGAGTCAGTTTTTGTCAGCACCGAGGATTACCCACTTGGAGGTGGTAATGAGGATTTTGAGGTACCTGAAAAAATTTCAGGAAAAGGACTTCTCTATTCAGATTATGAACACAGCAAAGTAGCAGGCTTCTTTAGTCCAGGCTGGGCAAGATACCCGTTTGATAAGAGATCGACCACATGATATTGTGTCTTTCTTGGAGGAAATTTTGTGTCATGAAAAAACAAGTAGAGTGTGGTCTCTCGGTCCAGCGCAGAGGAGGGTTCAAAGTCTCAGCCGAGTCGCTCTTGACTCGGCCGAGTCATTTCCGAAAGGTCACCGTCGATCCGAGAACGAGACGCAAGTCGATCTTTGTGGAGGAAATAGACTGACTCGGGGCCGACTCGAGTATGACTCGATCGAGTCCCGATACGACTCGGGTTGACTCGGTCGAGTCGACCCAGTCAGGTTAAAACAGGAAAAAGAAAAAACTCTTACCCGATCTAAAATTAAGGCTCGCCTACCCGCTAGACATCACAGCCCGCCATCGTTCGTCGTCACCTGGTAAGGCTCCATCCGATCTCTCTTTCTCTCTCCTTTATCTCTCCCCCTCTCTGTCCCGATCTGTATCCCTCTCCCGCTTTCTCTCCCTCCTCTCCCGCTTTCTCTCCCTCTGTCCCTCTCCATCTGTCCCTCTTTGTCCCGATAGAAGGAGAGAGTGGGTGAGGGAGGGTGAGGGTGAGGAGAGAGTGTGGGGGAGAGAAAAGAGAGATCGAGGGAGAAAGATCAGGCGAGGGAGCAAAAGACAGTGAAATATCAGAGAAAGGGAGAAGGAGAGAGCCATAGAGAGATCGTTCTCTCTGTCTCTTATCTTCTCTTTTTCCTTTTTTTAATTTTTTAAGTTTTTCTCATATTTACCCCTCAAATCTTCCATGTTTCTAAATTTACCGTCCAAATCACCATATTTCTTAAATTTACCTCCCCAAATCATCATATTTTTTCCAATTACCCCTCAAAATAAATTTATTTTGGACATGTGATACATGAATATTAATATCTACATTTTTTTTTACATTTATCGTGATTTTTTCAGAATTTTTTGAGCGTTCTATGTAGTGTTTTGTTCGTATTGCCTGAGACCAATTTGAGATGCCGCGACCGGTTCTGCCGAGTCGACGGCCTAGACTAAAACTTTGAACCATGGCGCAGAGTCGGAGTACCAGGCAATGACAAATGTGACATTAGAGCTAATCTGAATTAGATTTATTGACAAAGATTGATTTTCCTCCAGAGTGTCCCATGAGACTATATGGTGACAATAAGACAGCAATACACATTACTGAAAATGTCATGTTTCATAAAAGAACCAAATACATTGAGGTTGATTATTATATAGTTCGTAAGAAGCTCGAGAAAAAGATCATTGTGGTGAAGCATGTTTCATCAATAGAGAACAGTTAACAGATCTTCTTACCAAACCATTTGCAAAAACACGGGTAGATTTTATTCGTGACAAGCTGGTCATGTATGATATATATGCTCAAGCTTGAGAGGGAGTGTTGAAAGAGACTAGTCCCACATTGCATGAGATTAGATGTATTCACATTGTTTATTATATATAGACTAGAGTATGAGGCTTAGAACTCATCTCTCTCTCCCAATTTCTGATGCAACTTTATCATTCTATAAAATCACACAAAATTGTCATTTGCACATATTACCGGAATGGATTCATCCACATCTGTTCCTAGAACTTCAAAATTGAAAAGCAGATGGTGCAAGTTCCATTCTCAAATTAACTGTTTAAAACAGATAAAGGAGAAAGAGTCTGTTTTGTAGCATTTAGATCAGCTCAGAAAAAATGGATTGTCAAATTAATACAACTAATAGAGAATAGAACCAATACAATCGTTTTTTACAAAAGGAAATTGATAGAAAATTATATGTTCTGATTGTCCACGTTAGAAGGGAAATCTTCTCCAGCGTGTGATAAACCCTGGTCCTTGTCCCTTGGATTGATTTAATAAATCAATCCAAGAACCATATTTTTTAAAAGATAAAATATGACTAACAAGAAGGAACTCTTTCATCTCTATTGTAAGAGTTCACTTATATGAACTCTTCTTCTCCACTGAGCCATCTCCTTTAGTGAACTATCAGCCTTCATATATTTTCAATATAGCTTCAATCCCAGTTCATTTTGGAAGATCATCATCCTAGTAGCACCTTTAATGATATTTCAATGAATCCCCCTATCAGCATGCTTGTTGATGCAGCATGCTTGTTGATACAGATTCGATTCAAGATGAATTTATGGTTTCAATTCCAAAAAAATAAAATAAACAGAGTTATTGTAGCAGCTACAGTAGCCCGAGAGAAAAAAAAATCTTTTTAAAATTCCAATTAGATTTAGAAATAGTTTGTTGGGCCCTAAGTTAGGAAATAGTTTTCCTAGGCCTTAAGTTAAATTACATTTCATTTTAGATTAAAGTTAGTTCTTAAATTTTAGGAATTCTAAAATTAATTTTCTTCTTTAGCGAGCATTTACTATTATAAAAATTTCAAGGCTTTAAGCCTTTTTTATGTGATGGTGATTTTGATGAATGAAAAAAAAAGTTGGATGTTTTTCAAAAACTATTTCTCTGCAATGGAGATCTTTGTGGTGGTGTGAGGCCACCTTGATCGTGGTGTGAGGCTACATATGGTGTGATTCCATATCCCTGTTCCTTTTTTCTTTCTTTGTTTCCCCCGATCCACCACCCAGTTCCCTATTATTTGGTATCAGAGCAAGTTCCAGATCTAACACAGATTGAAGCTGAAGAGATTCATCAATTCAACATCAACCATCTCGAGATAGATCAAATCGCCATCAAAAAGATTAGATCTGCCACCAGAAATTGCTAAAGGCTCGTGGCTGCTACAAGAGTAACTTCGATTATTTATCATGTCTTATTCTTGACCATCTGTATATTATTCCCATCAATCCTATGGTTATAGTTATCCTATAAAGTGCCATTGCCACCCTCGCAAAACTATTGTTATAATCCTCACAAGTTGGGTGATAGTACTTTGTTTTTGGGTTTGATGATTTATATGGATATGAAAGTTGGATGGATGATTTGGAAGAGTTATTTTCTTATTAGAATATAGACAGATATGCAGATGTATTTATATGCGAAGTGTAGATTCAAAGGAGAAGTTGAAGATTGGTGGTTGAGAAATCACACTCTAAGATTCATTAATGGACACGTATGAAAGTCTTTCTTCAAGATCGGTACTCTCATCATCGCATGATTTACCACTCATCAAGGAGATACTATGATCCTCCACCTCCGACAAATGTCTGCCATTCTTCGAAGAGATTTCACTATTTCATTAACTCCGGCCAACATCAATAACCGAGCACGCAACAGATCTCGAGGTAGTACCAGATCCATAGTCTGAACCAGAGCATGAATGCGGGCCTGATCCTCGACCAGAGCGTGAATCTTAGCCTAAATTAGAACCCAAGTTTGAAACAATGTCAAATCTAAAGCTAAAATTTGAACTCGAGGAGATTTTAATTGAAATGTGTGAAGAATCTTTCACTCGATCTATTGAAACTAAGTCGAAGCCAAAGAACTTGATGGATGTAGTCCTTGAATTAACAATCTTGATTGAAGAAGGCAAAGACTTTGATGGATGTCTTCCTCATGCCCCCAAATCATCAACTTCGTCGTCCAAGCCCCCCACTACCTACTAACGCCGACTTTGTGTTTCGCACTGTTTACTTCTTTGTTGCTTGTGTGATGTCATGATCAGTTTATTCGATTGAAGTTCTTACATCCTATCTCATTTCAAAAGTCAAGGTGGAGTTTTTCTCAACCAGGGTAATTTGATGCGGCATAGATTCAATTCAAGATGAATTTAGGGGTTTAATTCAAAAAAAAAAAAAATTAGTGCAGCAGCTACAGTAACCTGCAAGAAAAAATTATTATATTATATTTCTATTATTCTAGTTTATTTATGGGGCTAAGACCCCACCATTCCCTCAAAAAAAGATTCTAGTTTATTTAGAAAATAATACTTGTAGCCTTAAATTATAAAAGGCAGGTTTTCTGTTTTAAAATTTTGATTAGATTTAGAAATTCTTGGGACTTGAGTTAGGAAATAGTTTTCTTAGGCGTCAAGTTAATTAGATTTCTTTTAGATTAAGATTATGATGAGGGACGAAGTACAAGAAACAAGATAATTAGGAACGAACACTAGGAAATCTCAACCTAGAGTTTGAAACACAAAAAATTGTCGGGACTCTCACTAGGGTATCTCACCCAAAAGTACACTGGCTACAAATGCTTCAATAGCAATTTTTCATTATCAATCATCAACCAATAATAAAGCAGTCTTGATCTTATATAGGCCTACAACAACATGATAATTCTTATCACAACAAATGTGAGACTAAATAAGATAAACCAATCAACTACAATAACCAACTAAAACAAACTAAGATAAAATGACCCAACCACTAAAACAATAAGATAAAATGATCCAACCAGTTAAACAAATTAAGATAAAATGACCCAACCAACTAAAACAAACTAATCCACTAGATGTCCCCATCATTCTCCCGAGTTCGAGAAAATTCAACCATGTCGAGTGTAGATCTCATTGGCTCTCAGTCGGGCAACGGTGATGGTCGTGAACCCAACAGAAGTGCAGCAAGGCTGAACCAAGGCGGCAGACTTCGATGGAGAAGAGGGGTTGGAGATCAGCGGCGATGAAGAAGCCTTCATCATTGGGAGGCAGTGGAGGAGCATTCATCGTCGGGAGGCAGAGGAGAGAAAGGGGAGGAGGTGGTGGAGGTGGCATGGATCAGGTGCTGTTGAAGGAGACGATGAATAGAATAGTGGCTTGTCGAAATTTCTTCGAAGGGATTTTTGAGATTTTTCTTTAGCAAGATCTAGAGTTGACAAGGGAAAACTAGGGTTTAATGAAAATCTGATAAAGACTAGGGTTTTGTGAAAGGTAAAAGAAAATATCAGAATTTAGCTCTGATACCAAACTGATGGGGGACGAACTATAAAAAAGGGATAATTGAAATGGACACTAGGAAATCTCAACATAGAGTTTGAAACCCAAGAAAATTGTCAGGACTCTCCCTAGGGCATCTCATCAAAAGCACGCTGGCTACAAATGGTTCAATAGAAAATTTTCATTATCAATCATCAACCAATAACAAAGCAGTCTTGACCTTATATAGCCCTACAACAACATGATAACTCCTACCACAACAAATATGGGACTAAGATAAGATAAACCAACCAACTACAATAACCAACTAAAACAAACTAAGATAAAATTACCCAACCAGCTAAAACAATAAGAAAAATGATCCAACCAACTAAAACATAAAATGACTCAACCAACTAAAATAAACTAATCCACTACATGTCCCCATCAAATTAGCTCCTAAATTTTAGTAATTAGTTTTCTTCTTTAACAAGTATTAATTATTTAAAAGACTTTTAAGCCTTTTTTAATGTAATGGTGATTTTGATGAATGAAAAGAAAGTTACATGTTTTTCACAAATTGTTTCTCTACGATGGAGATCTACGTGGTGGTGTGATGGCCATCTTGATCACGATGAGACCACATGTGGTGTGATACCATATTTATCCTTGTTCTTTCTTTGTTTCCCCTGCTCGCCCACCACCTGGTTCCCAGTCACTTGTTAGTCTCTCTGTTGCTCATGTATAAACCATCTCATACAATTGCGCTGCCTTATCCTCAATTGGTGCAACCTTTCATTTCTTTTTCCCAGGATGCACTCAAAGTATATTCTACTTTTTCTAATATTGTTGCTCATCCATCTTCAAATTTTCCTTTCGTCTTCTCATTTCAGGGACAAATTTTCTTATTGGCCAAAGCTCCAACTAGGAAAAAAGAAAAAAAAAAAAGGAACCAAAACGTAGCTGGTCTTATAGCTAGCTTTAACAGGTGACATACACATGCTTCTTGTCAGATCCAGATCCCAGTCTGGTAAGAATATGCCTTTGGCAAACTCTGAGCCAGTTATCTTTCATAGACAGGTGTCATTGATTGCAAAGTAATCATTCACCTCCCCTTCACGATGCCCAAGGATTTCACTATGGTCATATCCAAGCCATGCACCACTACTGATAGCAGTTCAACACCCACTTTCTCAAGACTTAAGGGTTGTGCCCGGTATCACCATTAATAGACCTTTCTTGAAGCATCAAACTCTCTAAAGTGGCAACCTAGTCTTCTTAACTCATTGAACTCTATAATCAATACCAGTTGAAGCTCGAGCCCCAGACTTCGTTGTATGTCCTTTTAGAAGGTTCAGCTCCGCAACATTCAAAATCCACATTTTTGTCTTGCATCCTTAACATCAGAAGAAGACATCCAAATGTTAACATTGAAATATCAACAAAATTCACACCTAGACTACCATGTCCAGCTGTGTCCAAATTTGTCAGATGGACAAGGGTGTCCAGTACATTATTGAAACTTGGTTATAGGGATCTTCAATGAGAAGATACTCAAACTTATTCAGTGATTGGTCTATTCCCTGTGGATAACTTATTTTCAATTTATTTCTATTAATAACCATTGTCAAGGTGTAAACTCCATAGTTCTCAGTTATAGGGCGTTTCTTAATAGTTTATATTCCTTCCTCCCGATTTAATATTTAATTTCTAGGGACCACAATAAAGGTGTAAACCTTTAAACTTTTTGGTGTATTACACACACAAGCGCGCGCGCACAAACACACACTTCTAAACTTTCTTGTTTATCTCACACACACATGCACATGCGCGGACACATGAAGGAAGATAGGGCTATGCTTGGCTACTTCACAAAGGATTTGAAGCCAAATCCTTCCTGTTGAAACCAATCATAAGCATCCAAATGAAAAATCCACTTTGTTCAAGTTGATCTATGTTGTCCAAAGTGCCTAAAGGCCAAATAAAAAATTAAAAAAACTGAGGTTTCTTGAATTTGAGGCTTCTTGCCCATGCATCATGTAGGCATAAAATAAATGGCCAAGAGTAGCACATCACTTACATTTATGGTTTGGCACATACAAATTGTTAATCTGGAAATTTGATCATGATATAGACATTTTGAAACCCTTGCACACCAAAGTTTGCCGAGGTTTAAACAGTTAGATGGTAGCTTTAGACAACTTGAGATTTTTACCTTTGATTGTCCATTTTATTCCTGCTTGATCCACAGGAAAGAAAAATTAAAATCCTTAGATGTTATTTTTCTAATTTTAGGCATTTTAGCCCCTCTATCTATCTAAAGTTTTTACTTTTAGGCATTTTACATGAGTGGGTGAAATTGAACATAGTGAACTTTAGACAACTATGATTGGATTTATATGGGAAGAAGACACACACGAGGAAATGGGATGTGACAGAAACCTATAACATGACTTACTACAGGTGGCGGCTTATCTCTACATATTGGATCATCTTATGGATGATCCAAACCTTTCACGTGATCAACATACTCTAAAACATAAATGTACCAAAAGACCACGAAATTTGGAGATCTCTACCTAGCTTATCAAGTAGTCGCATTTATTTCATTGTTGAGAAACCATTCACCCTGTAACCACTTGGTGAATTGGCAACAGAATTCAAAATTGCATATAGTTTTGTATGTTATGTTCTAAAGAATGAAAATCGCAATGGTCCGGGTCGTCCATGAGATGATCCAGTAAGTACATTTAAGTCACTTGATGGGCGGCGATAGATCTCCAAATTGCATAACATTTTGTAATGCTTCAGATCGTCCATGAGATGATCCAATAAGTACATATAAGTCGCCCCTATTGTAAGTTACGTGGACTGTGACCTCACATTATATTTCCTTATCCATCAACTGTCCATCCGTCCATCCATTATGTCCCCTAAAACATAAATGTATAAGAAATAAAAAATAACACACACGTGCCCGCACACGCACACGCACATATCTGACAAATAAAGAGGTTGCAAAATTTACAATTTTTAGTAATAGAATAAATGTTATCACTTGATAAATAGGATAAATGTCTCTAAACCTGTGATTTTTTGGTGTTTGTCTTTTTGGGATAGAGATCATAGCCTCATGGGGAACAGTTTTGCTCCCCAATAACATGACCCTTGAGCAAGCCATAGGCCAATCTCTTGCGTAAGTTCCCTAAGGTGTGTGGTGGAGATTTTTCGTTATGTATGATCAGACGGTCGATCACACACCACAAGCAAGAAGGACAGTGGGTAAAGTAAAATCACAACAAAGAGAGCCGGATGAGACAAGATTTTTTACGTGGAAACTCAATGCGGAAAAAACTACAGGGAGGAGAGGAAATCCACTATAATTTGTGAAGTACAAGAATTACAGGGATTCTCTGTGCCAGGCGTAGCGCTGGGCTTCTTAGATTCAGGAAGAAGTTCCAGAAGAAGACCCTCTCGCTAGAAGAGAAGGGCTATATATGCTCCATCCGTCCTACATGCATGGGGGGATGATACGGACGTGATCCTCGAAATCACATGATCTGAACATGATGGTTACAGCTGTGATGATGGGCGCTTGATCATTAGGATTGCATGCAGAGAAATTCACCTCGGTCCATAACAACCCATGCTAGAAGGCGTTGACACGTTATGCACGTAGAGGAGGATTAGTTGTGTAACTATAGGTGTAGAATAAGGATAATCTGTTACCGTTGTTTTGGATGGCAAAGGTGGAATCTCCGAGTGGGGAAGCTCCAGGATGACTGAGAACACAGAGCCATCAGGATGGAAATGTCTTCAGAGAGCAGCTTCGTGAGTGTCTGGACAGTGGTGTTATTGTCTGAGGGTCGATTTTGACCATTACAGAGCCTCCCGCTCTTCCGCTTGTCAGAACCTGCTAGAGAGAAGCAGGAGAGCGGAGTGGGTGAAAGCCTCTTTGATGCCTTTGGTTTGACTTGGTGCTGGTGGGCAGAGGAAAATCTGGACCATTAATGTGGATCTCCAGATTTGCGGTGGAGATCGTGCTGCTGGATGATAGCTGGTGTGCCGGTCGGTCTGGCCTCTTGGAATTGGTAACTGGCGTCTATTCGGATTTTGATGCTATGATGACTAAAATCGTAGGGAAGCAGTGGTTGATATCGTGCTTCTCTAATTGTCCAAAATTCTCGGGATGTGAACCGTCTTTTCAGGGATCGAGGATCTGAATGGAGACAGTTTGGCTCCTCCATCTATAAATAGGTTGGAGTCATTCGTATAAAAGTAACTTCTGCCATCTCCTCTGAGAAGTCTTATTGAGTCATCATGTGCCCTACCTTCCTCTTCATTAGATGGAAGAAGGAAAGATGGAGAAAATGGTGGCCAAGCTCCCACTGCTTGGGAGTTTGTTTGGCGCAAAACGTCAGTCTTCGTGACGAGCCTGTCACAAAGCATGCGACATGGCTCCACCGCCGGAGGCGATTGCTTGGTGGTCCACTTTGATTAGAGCCGATGATCAGGTTTCGAGTCGCCCGATTTTTAGGGGGTGAGGGTCGTTCTAAAGAATCTGACCCTCCCTTCATATAGGGTGTATAAGAAAGGAAGAAGTGGAGCACGTCGATCTGGTGTGCATTGGAGTCGCCTTTCACCCCCAAAGCTTGATCTTCTTCCTCAGAACACCGCAGTAAGGGAAGATCTTTTCTCCTTCTGGCATATTCTGCCAGAGTCCGTCTAGTCAGACGTTATTGTCTCGCTCCTGGAGGACTTCTTGGGGATTGCCGTAGTAGGTAGTGAACGTATAGCTTCCTTAGAGAAACGGGAAACTGCTGACGAGACACAGCTACCTGCTTCAGGGACCGCTGCAAGGATGAAGACTACCCCTGATAGATCTCCTTCGATTGAACAAGCCTTGGTTGTTCTTACTTCGGGGGTCTTTAAATGGTGACAGGACAGGTTTTCAGATCTCCTGTATTTCTTTTTCAAAAAGCCAACACAAGCATATAGAAAATTTCATGCATTGACTTGTCAGCTGTAACGACATAATGAAATTTAATTGTATGTTATCTTGCAATGGAAATGAACAAGTTGTTTAGATCTTACCTGACTCAAGTTGCGGAATAATCATACTCCTTCAAAGGCCTGATATTCGAATGGTAAGAATGTGATGTCTGTGTTACCGCCCCCGGATGATACCTCCATCCCGGGCAAGCAGGCGATGATCTCCGAGTGAATTGGGGACTTCAGTCGTGGAGTTGAACTGGGCCATGAGATGCCGGTCTCCGAATGAGGTGAGGACTTCAGTCGCGAAATTGAACTGGGTCGTAAGTCGCTGGTCTTTGAGTGAAGTAAGACTTCAGTCACGGAGTTGAACTAGGTCGTGAGGCGCTGGTCTCCGAGCGAAGTAAGGACTTCAGTCGCAGAGTGGAAATGGGTCCGAGTAAAGTGAGACTTCAGTCGCGGAGTTGAACTAGATTGTTTGATATTTGTGTTACTGTTCTCGAGTGGGGTTTCTCTCCAGAACATACAAACATAAGGTGTAGTGTGAGGGGAATGGGAGCCCTCAGCTACGGACCGGGGCAGGCGGTTGCTCAATCGGGGGTTGTTGCCAAATTAAGGATGGGCCTTTGGAACCCGGAGGTAGGTGTTTGGGCGATATCTCTCAAGTGGGGGCTTCTCTCCTCGAGCATGCTCAACTGGCATTTGCCTAACCTGGGATGAACCTTCCAGACAGTAGTTGCTCGGTCAGGGATAAGCCGCGGCGGGGTTGTTTGTATTACATCTCTCAAGTGGAGGCTTTCCTCCTCAAAGCATAAACAAACTGGCAGTAGTCCAATTGGGGATGAACCTTCCAGACAGTCGTTGCCTGACTGGGACGGTTGCCCGGTTAGGATGAACCTTCCGAACGGTAGTCGCCCATTGGGGATGAGCCGAGAAGGAAGCGGTTGCCTGATTGGGGATGAGCCATTCAGAGGACAGTTGCTCAATCAGAGATGAGCCTGAGAGTGCGCTGAGGCGGAAGGTTGTGGTATTGTTCTCGAGTGGGAGCTTCTCTCCTCGGAACACACAAATAAAGAACTAAGACAGATGATTAATTAAATAAGAATGAGTCAGAGTGTTACTAAAGGTGAATGCTTGTGTTACTGCTTTTGAGTGGGGGTTTCCCTCCTCGGAACACACCAACGGAAACCTCTGGAGGATGCGCTCATGAGCTGGTCGCATAGGAGCCGGTGAGCGGATTGATAGGTTCTATGAAAGACGTAAAGAGTTTGGAGTCGGATGCTGATGTTGAATCTCAAGTGGGAGAGTCCCTTCTCGGCACGGTCTTGACTCCAAGAAGAAGAGGCTATGCAGGTTCCTCGGATCCTGCTCTTTATGTATGGGGTTGTGTTAGTCAACAGCCATGTACTGTGTGACCACGTGATGTGGTTGATTCTAAGACGGGGTCTCGCACTGTCTTTCTGTTTTGGAGGATGCTCTGGGTGCGAGGACATACTCTCACAGATGGCCAACGCCAGACTAAATCTTTAAGGTACTTGCAAAGAGACTGGCATTGGGCAGTCCGATGTCCCGAGTGATCGTAGAAAGAGCAGTAATCCTTCATTTCGGGACGAGACAGATCATGTGTCTTCAGTTTCGGATGTCTCACCCAGGGTTGACCCTTGATGGCTTTGAAGACGTCCTGGATTAGGAGCTTCAGTGGAGTGAAACTGTCATCTACCTGGTAAGCTCATATGGGCTCTGCAAAGCGTTCGAGAATGATCGTTTCTTGAAAGCATCTTGCCCGTGACCCTGGTTGTCGAAGAGGGGTCTCCGTATTGCGTTTTTGGTTTGGCCCGTCATCGCCGCAGTTGAAAGATAAGTTGGCGGAGTTCTTCATTGTTTTCTCCAACTAGATGTACGGTTGGGCTCGATACAGGATCTCGCTCTACGGGTGATGTCATACTTTACTAGGTGTTTGTACAGTGGGTGGTAACCCATAGCCCGCTGATGAATGCAAGAGCGGTTGCGTTTTCGCTACAGTTGTGTACCTTGGCTAGCTTAGCCAATATACGCCTTGAGACTGTCGGAGGGTTCATCTTGAAGGAAGGAGGTAATGATTGATCTATTTGAATTCCTGACGAGAGGAATATTGAGCGAGAAACAACTTGGAGAGGACTCTGAAGTTGTAGATTGAGCGCGGTGGAAGGGAGTAAACCAATCGAAACTGCCCCTTCAGGCCAGAAGGGGAGATCCGATACGAGATGGAGTTATTTCTGGCATGAATCATCTTGTCCTGATACTAGTGGAGATGCTGGACCGGAGCGCTCTAACTAGAGTAGCAATCAAAAGTTGGAATCATGAATTTCTTGGGAAATTCAAATACCAATATGCCCTTGAAGAAGGGGGTTGGATGCATGGGTAACGGTGGCTCTGAGTCTGCCGGGATGTGGCAGTCTCGCTTCTTCTACTCGCTTTTGCACAAGCTTGTCGAGATCTTGGACACGGACGAACTCTTCAGTCTTTCTCTGAGAGGTCGTGTTAATCCCTCGTGCGGGAATGTGAAGAACTCGATCAGTTATCGGTTCGCTCCGATGGAGTGGGAGAGGCTGCTCTGCGACACTTCCGATTTTGAGAGTGCTCGCCGCTTGTAGCAGCCTTGCAGTGGAACTTTCTAGCAATGGAGGCGGTCTTTAGGTGTTTTGAAGGGTCGTGATCTGGGCGAGTAGCTAGTTGTTCAGACGCTTCATCTTCTCCCGTTCACAGGCCACATTCTCTCAGTCACGCGCCACTTGCTCGCGATCGAACAAGGCCTGCTACTTCGCCATACCCTTCCTTATGTTTGCGAACATTTGAAGGAGTTGGGCCTTGTCCGCTGACGACGGGTAAATGTCTCCGGCCGCCTACCATGAAGGTGCAAAGGTAGTTCCTTCCATGATGGGGTTAAGGTTGAGGCTGCTCGAGAGGATAATGCCCCCAGCAGTGCAACGAATTTGCCCTTGGAGGTGGTCTCTTCTTCGATGGTCGGTTGCTTCCTTGGGGCCATGGCTCGTTGGAGAGACTTTTTGAGCATGAGTTTGCAGTGTTTTAAATATCCCCGATATAACCCCGATATTGCGCCGATATTGCGTTTACGGCACCTAGCCGCAATGATTGGCACATCCAAACCGATATAGCGATTCACCCAAAATTGTCGATAAATCGACATGGACCCGATATATCGGCCGCAATTTCGCCGATTTTGGACCCGATATAGCGTTTTACACTCAATTTTATGTTAGGTATTTGGGTAATTCGAGCGATGTGACAATGTGACATTTGTGAAGATTCTACACTTGGATAGTGATTATGCATTTATAAGCTTAATGCAAGTTATCGAGTCAAGTATATGTTAAACATATAAGTATGATGTTTTATGTAGCTTTATATAATTTATGAATATATTGTCTTATTGAGATGCAATTTAAGACAAGAAGATATGTATATTTACAGTCCAATTTTGATATCCGATTTTTGAAAATATCCCCGATATGTCCCCGATCTATCCCCATCCCCGATAAATTTTCCCGGCCGATGTGGCCGCTGTGGCCGCCATTTAGAACACTGTGGGTTTGATAAGGAAGAAATCTGAGTATTGGGACTCAGATCTCAACGAAAGCACCAGTTTGTGGTGGAGATTTTTTGCTGCGTATGATCAAACGGTCAATCATATACCACAAGCAAGGACAATGGGTAAAGTAAAATCACAACAAAGAAAGCAGGCAGAGGCACAAGATTTTTACATGGAAACTCAATGCGAGAAAAACACGAGAGAAAATCCACTATAATTTGTGAAGTACAAGAATTACTAGGATTCTCTGTGCCAAGCTCAGTGTTGGGCTTCTTGGATACGGGAAGAAGAAGAAGCTCCAGAAGATCCCCCCTCACTGGACGAAAGGGGCTATATATGCTTCATCCGTCCTACATGCATAGGGTGGATGGTACGGACGTGATCCTCGCAACCGCATGATCTGCACGTGCTGGATGTTGTAACAGTCATCATGATGGGCGCTTGATCATTGGGATTGCATTCAGAGAATCCGCCTCGATCTATAATTGCCCAGGCTAGAAGGCATTGACATTTATGCATGCAGAGGAGGATTGAGCTGCGTAATTATAGGCGTAAATTAGGGATGATATCTTGTTGTTGTTGTGGAATAACGGAGGTGGAATCTCCGAGTGGGGAAGCTCTGGGGTGACTGAAAACATCAGAGCCATTGGAATGGAAGGTGTCTTCAGAGAGCAGCTTCGGGGGTGTTTGGACACGTGGCGTCATCTTGCAAGGGTCAGATTTTGACCAATACAAGGTGTCACCACACATCTCATTTTCCTCACAAACAACTCTTTATGGCCCCGAACTAAATCATAAAAGTTTTCTATCTCCAAATAAGTATCTCAAATTAAATAGCACATAGCCTTGCACCAAAATCATATCCTCTAGAATTTTTAGATCCAACTCCAATGTCCAAGTTACATGGTGGGCACAATCCACCTTGAGAATCAACAATCCAATCATAATCTACAATTCAAAATGTATAGAACTAAGAACCAGATGTGTAGAAGAGCTTAGCTTATGTTTCGAACAGATTAACAATATAAAAGTATTAATCTTCACAACTGGTAGTTATGTATTGTGGAATTATGTGGATTCTTGCTTGATATGGTCAATTTCATTAATAAGAACAAATTACAACTAGATTGTTCAGCCCTTCGCAATCTCATATACTTGTAAACTAGCTCCAGGACAAATAATACAGTTAACATAGACTTTTGTTGTACCGATCAAACTTTAGGTTACAGGTCACAACATATGACTCCTTGTGAAGTTATAGTGGTCAAAATCTGACTCCATCCAGGATGATGATACATATCTCTCACCTTCCAACTCTCCGATGTACATCAGAGCAATCCTCTGAAGTCCAAATTATTCCCGACCTCCTCAAGATCCTCTCCGCTCCGAAACTTCCTCCGTTCCGAAGACTTCAACTAAACCACGCAACTCAAGCAACAATTTACCATCGATCTCCGCTAACAGTTACGCCACCTTACTTTTTCCATGTTCATAATGTGTGACGTCACTCAGCACGTAGTTAAGGACAGTGGTGGATTTTCCTACATGCAATCCCTACAAGATAGCACCGCTGATCGCGACTGTTACAACAAGTCAACATGTGCAAATCGTGCAGTTACGAAGATCTTGCCAGCACCATCTGTCACCATGCCAACAACTAAGTCGAGTATAAGTAAACATCGTCCTCCAACGAAGAGGAGATTCAACCCCTGATATAAAAGGAGCCTAATTTTGATCCTGGATTCTGATTCAAATCTACACTCACTTTCTAGATTCCTATAATCCTTGTAACTTGAGAATTATAGTGAAGCTCCTCCCTGTGGTTTTCCCGATTAAGGATTTAAATATAAAATCATATGTGTGCCTCTTTTGTGTTGTGCTTTATTTACGTACACTACCCCACAACATCTCTCGCTTGTGGTGAGAATCGACCGTCCAATCACTTGTGGCAGAAAATCACCACCACAGACTGGTGCTTTCATTGGGAGCTGAGTCCTTACACTCAAGATCTCCCACCCAAAAACCATAAAACCTTCCTCAAAAAGCCTCTTCCACAGCGCCGATGACCTCAAGAAAGCAACCTATCACCTCAATGGTGCTACGTCTAAAGGCAAGGCCATCAGCACCATTGGGGGCATGGTCTCCCCATCAGCCACGGACTATCGAAGACACTGGTTCCTCCTCACCTCCGGGGGCAGCTGCCAATGTCTAAGCTCCCCCATCGCAGAATGATGACCAGCTCCTTCAGATGCTTGCCGACATGAAAAAGCAGATGAAGAAACAACAAGCCCCGTCAGATCATAATCGGGAGGAGGCGGCTCTCGACCGCGATAATGCCATTTGTGGACAGTAGGCAATAAGGCAGCTCAACAACCAACTCTATGCCCAAATCCCTGCCCTCCATAACACCCCAACACCGACGAAGTCAGCAAGCGAGCCTGAAACTGGAGACTGCTGACATATGCACCCTCGACGAGTTGATCCAAAGAAGGATCAAGGAGGCTAAGTTGCAGCTTAATAACCGAGCAACACATTCTGCTGTTGAAATCTCTGACTCCCCCTCTCCAAAGAGATCCTGAGTGTGAGTTCCCGAGAAAGTTTTCAACTCCAACCTTGGACTACTACTCCAGAGTGAGCAACTCGATCATTTCTGGGACAAAATGATAGTTCACTTTCGTAATGATCCACTCATGTGTCTCACTTTCCCTTTCATCCTGAAAGGTGTGGCCTCAGATTGATTTTACTCCCTACCTTCACATTCTTTCTTTAATTTCGAGGAGGCATCTGAAGTGTTTCCACCCATACGCATCTCGCCAGAAGACTAAGAGGAACAACTGTCATCTTCTCACCGTCAAGCAGTGTTCTAAATGGCGGCCACAGCGGCTACATCGGCCGGGAAATTTATCGGGGATGGGGATATATCGGGACATATCGGGGATATTTTCAAAAATCGGATGTCAAAATCGGACTGTAAATATACATATCTTCTTGTCTTAATTGCATCTCAATAAGACAATATATGCATAAATTATATAAAGCTACATAAAACATCATACTTATATGTTAAGATATACTTAACTCGATAACTTGCATTAAGCTTATAATACATAATCCCTATCTAAGTGTAGAATCTTCACAAATGTCATATTGCCACATCGCTCGAATTACCCAAATATCTAACCTAGAAATTGAGTGTGAACGCTATATCGGGTCCAAAATCGTCGAAATTGCGGCCGATATATCGGGTCCATGCCGATTTATCGGCGATTTTGGGTGAAAATCGCTATATCGGTTTGGACGTGTCAAATCATTGCGGCTAGGTGCCGCAAACGCAATATCGGCGCAATATCGGGGTTATATCGGGGATATTTAGAACACTGCCGTCAAGATGAGGCAGAGTGACAGACTCAAATCTTACAGCGGTTACTTCCAGAGCCAATTGGCCAAAGTCCCCAATTGCGTAAGGACATCTCTGCACTCGCGTTCATCAGCGGACTGCAAGTTTCTCACCCCTTATACAAACATCTTCCGAAGCACAATGTTACTCAAATGAGCGAGGTTCTATCTCGAGCTCAGACCTACATCCAGTTGGAGGCAATGAAGACTTCCTCCAACAACTCCGCAAAGCCTGACGACCACGAAGGAAAGTTGAAATCTCTGCACGAAGCCTCCGCCCATGCCGAAGATTGGAATCGGGGGCAGTCTGACTATAAGAGACAAGCGCTCTCGATCCTCTCATCGAGCCCGCTCCGAGCCTACAAGCCAATAGAACAATTCACTCCGCTCAGGCTCCCCATCAATAAAGTTCAACACCATCATCAACCCTATATAAGGCATTCAAGACTCATCCAGCACGATCCCTCACTTTCTAGAGCAGAAAAGTACCACTCCTACCACGAGTTAAAGACATAAGATCATCCATTGTCAACCTCCGAAGGTACTTGGAAGAACTCATCCGCCAGGACTTCCTCAAGAAATATGTCCTAACACCTGAAGCAGCCTCTAGATCTGGACAGTTGAACGCTCCGCCTCCTATCCAACCACAGCACGCGATCACCAGATACAAGATAATCGAGTGTTTCGATCATACCTCCTCAAACAGGGCAATAGCCCTATCTGTGATCTCTCTTGAACTTTAATTTTCATGTATTTCATTTTATTATCAAATAAAATTATATTTTGCTCTAACCATTCAGCTAACTATGCTGCTGGGATTGCCCCCACTCAGTCCTACCGAGATTCGCCGCTCTACTGATGGGTCTTACCCCCACTCGGAGACAACTTGAACCCAGCTCCGCAGATTGGATTCCCCCCACTCGGAGTTCAATGCTTGCACACTCCGTTGTGGGTTCCACCCCCGCCCGAAGACGGTAATACAAGCAACCGCCTACGGGCTTCCCTCATCCTACGGGTGGATAAACCCCTGGTAGTTTCCCTCTGACAGGCACGAAATAAAACGTTAGCCTACAGGCTCTCCTTATCCTATAGGCATATGTACCTCTAGCAGTTTTTCTCTGTCAGACGCGAATACAAACACCAGCCTACGGGCTCCCCTTATCTGAACCTACCGGTGGATGAACTGCTGACAGTTTTCCTCTGCCAGGTCCAAACCGGATCATCATTCTGCTGTAGGTCCTACCCCCTCTCGGAGTAGATGAATCCACTCTGTCAATGGGTCGCCCCCTATTTCAGGTCCTTACCAAGTTCACAGCTTCGCTGATGGGGCAAAACCCTCAGCAACCGTGAACCCAACTCCACTGCTGGGATTCTCCCCACGTAGAGGCCCAACTCTGCTGCTGGGATCCCCCCCACTCGAAGGTCCGAATTATCATTTTGTTGTGAGTCTTACCCTGCTCGAAATTGATGCATCCAATATGTCACTAGGTCACACTCCCACTTCAAACCCCCTTTCCAAACTTGCAAGTAAGCATTCTAAAAAGCTTATAACTGCACGAAACATGTGTATGTACATAAGGGTTTTCTTGTTTAGATTATCCCCTCAACGTCTTAGTTTCGTGTCATTAAAAGCTGAGTATACATGATTTTTTAGCCCAATTTGTTTAATGTTTAATTCGTATTAACTTTTATTACTTTTATTATGTTACATCTAACATTTAATATAAGAAGTTACATTACATGCCTGTGTGAGCATCATCCATCCCCCCCAAAAATTCTGCACCTCCAACTAATGGGATTCCCCCACTCGGAGACAGCAACACAGACTCCAGCCTACGGGCTCCCTCCGTTGTGGGTTCTACCCTGTTCGAAATCTTTACTCTGCAACAGAGATTTCCCTCTATCAAAGTCCCAGGATCACAACTCTGCTGATGGAATTTTCCTCACTCGAAAGTAACCGTGAACCCAACTTTGCTGTTGGGATTTCCCCCACTTGGAGGCCAAAAGTTTGCAGGTACCACTTCGGAAATAATATCTCAAGCCAAACCACTCCCAAGACAGACCAACCATGTCGGTAATAAAAATCAGCACTCTGAAGAGGTGTGATCATTCTGATTCCAAAAAGCCAACTGTAAAGCAAACCATGCAAGATCTAAACAAACATTTCCATTCCAAAGAAATTTATATATGTTTTATTCTGGAAATCTTCACATTCCGAATACATATTACTTGATTACATCTAACAAAAGTAATATAAAGTTCCATTACACTTCTGTGTTTACATTTTTAAAAAAAATACAAATGATCCCAATCTGATCCCTCTAGTCCTGCCATTATTAACAGACCCTGATGCTGAAGCAATAAAGACTTGTTCTTCAAAAGATGTTTCCCGGAGCAGTCATCCACCTTCATCTATACCATGGCTTCCGAACAAGCAATCCAACGTCTTTTCCTCTAAACTCTGAAAGCATGTCCTCCGGAGGACATCTGTCAGAAGGCATGGCCTCATTGCTCACACCACTATCCAATGTCCCTATAAAAGAAGCTACAGGAGGTTCCTTCACAAAAATAAGATTCCTCCGGTGAAAGATCTCTCCGCCTGGATCATGCTCCAAGGAAGCTAAACCGAAACCGCCCTCCTCCGTATCTTAGGGAGAACGACAAGGATCCTCAAGAAGCCTTCCAAAGTCATGGCAACACTCGGGCTCCATACGGACTCCGGTAAGACACGCAAGGCATCGACATCCGAGCAAACTGAAGCCTCAAGACAAGACTAGATAGATGTGGAATCACGCTAGCAACCCAGAGTTGCCCAGGACAAGTACCACTTTCGATCGGAGCCCACCTCACCCCTAACGGCGGCACCCTGTCACGACACCTAATGTGCCATAACAAGTTCATCACACAACTAATGTGATGCATCAACCAGACTCCAACATGGCGAGAGCCCGACTATCATTTCATCCGTCTCCATCCTCTCCCTTTCCTTCATCTGATGAAGAAGAAAAAAAGAAGACATCACGGCCTAGCAAAGCAGAGAAGAGGAACTTTGAAGTAGGGATATTTTTAGAAAAGATAGTAGAAGTGATTTCCATCTAAGGGTTCTACTCTATTTATTAATGGAAAAAAAAGCTGAACCACCTCCAATTCAAATTTTCAATCCTCGAAAAGCCAGTCCACATCCAAGATTTTCGGTCAACTAAATCAGCAGAAGATCAATTGTTGCCACCAAAACATGACACCCTACTTCCCAAGCATTGTCTCTTGGATTTGAAGAGACACAGGTCTGACCCCAGAGATATCTAGCCGACTGATGCGACAGCTGGTAGCCAGTAATACAGCCTACAATTAAATCCTAAAGATTTGCATTTGTGATCCATATCCTCGTCTGCCTATGAACATCAAAGGCATTAAAATGTCTCTTACCAACTCCGCTCTTTCGACTTTCCGTCTGCAGGCTCCGACAATCGAAAGAGCGGGGAACATCTGTAGTGGTTAAAATTTGACCCCATCCAAGATAACGACGCGTGTCCCTTACCTTTCAACTCTCTGAGGTACATCAGAGCTCTCCTCTGAAGTCCATGATATTTCCGACCTCCTCAAGATCCTCTCCGCTCTGAGCTTTCCTTCGCTCTGAAGACTTCAGCTCTGAACCAAACAACTCCAGCAACAGTTCACCATCGATCTCCACCTACGTCACTTTATTTTCCTCAATGTTCATAACGTGTGACGCCACTCAGCACAGGCAGTTATAGACAGTGACGGATTTTCCTGCATGCAATCTCTAAAAGACAACACCGCTGCTCGCGGTCATTACAACAAATCGACATGTGCAAATCGTGCAGTTATGAAGATCTCACCCGCGCCATCTGTCACCATGCAAACAGCTCAGTCGAGTATTAAACCTCGTCCTCTAACGAGGAGGAGAAAATTCAACCCCTGATACAAAAGAAGCCCAATTCTGATCTTGGATTCTGATTCAAATCTACACTCATCTTCTAAATTCTTATAATTCTTGCAACTTGAGAATTATAGTGAAGCCCCTTCTCCTTCTCCTTCTCGTGATTTTTCCTGATTAAGTTTTTCACGTAAAATCCTGTGTCTCTTTTTTGTATTGTGCTTTATTTACGTGCAGTATCCCACCACATCTCTCACTTATAGTGAGGATCGACCGTCCAATCACTTGTGGCGGAAAATCAACACCACAATAGTACACTCAGTTCATATGTAAATGAAATTATATTCCAACAGTATTAGTATATGCATATTCATGAAATTATATAGGATGAACCATAAATTCTTAGCACTTCAATAGTGTTAAAACTTCATTTCATGATCAAGAGCATGATTCCAATGCATCCTGGAACGCTAAAAACATAGCTCGTAACATGAAAGTAACGAAGACTTGAAGACTCAACGATTGTTCTAAAAAATCTGCAATGGCAATTTGTAAAGTTTAGTTTTACCAGTGTTCTAAATATCCCCGATATAACCCGATATTGCGCCGATATAGCGTTTACGGCACCTAACCGCAATGATTTGGCACATCCAAACTGACATAGCATTTTTCATCCAAAATCGCCGATAAATAGGCATGGACACGATATATCGGCCGCAATTTCGGCGATTTTGGACCTGATATAGCGTTTTACACCCAATTTTTAGGTTAGGTATTTGGGTAATTCGAGTGATGTGACAATGTGACATTTTTGAAGATTCTACACTTGGATAGTGATTATGGATTCATAAGCTTAATGCAAGTTATCGAGTTAAGTATATCTTAAACATATAAGTATGATATTTTATGTAGATTTATATAATTTATGCATATATTGTCTTATTGAGATGTGATTTAAGACAAGAAGATATGTATATTTACAGTCCGATTTTTGAAAATATCCCCGATATATCCCCATCTCCGATCAATTTTCCCGGCCGATGTAGCCGTTGTGGCCGCCATTTAGAACACTGAGTTTTACAAATTGTGAAACTAAGCTAATTTGTTGTGAATTTTTAGTTTTTTATTACTTTCAATGTTTATTAGTACTTTGAAATTTCCAATTAATGTTTTCTCCTTTTCCAGGTAGGATTAGGATTTGAAGACTATAAAAGAGACCATACGTACAAGAGAAAACCAATTTTGATGAGTATTCATCAATAAAATTCAATAGTTTTCTCTTCTTGGTGGATTCCCAGTCATCTCCCCATGGATACAAGGTTTTGTCAAATGATTGAAACTGATGTGCAACTAAATGCTTCAGTTTCACTTGTTCTTCCCGTTTCTCTGTGTCACCATGTGTTTGCGTGTGAATATTTGGTATGTTGCAGTCTCCCGTGTCATTAAATTGGTGGCTTCTGTCTGTGTCAGGTGGGATCCCCTTTTTATTTCCATTTAGGTATTGGTACTCTGGTAGTAGGTTTGTTGTGAGGGGAACAGGGGAAAGGTGGATGGAGCTCACTCAAAGTACCTGTTGATAAACCAACATCCATAAATATTTTCCAATGAGGTTCAGAGTTCATAGTACCTGTTGATAAACCAGCAGCCATACATATCTGCCAATGAGGTTCAAAAACAGGAAAGGTGGCAAGCCATCCTGCAGTTGACTTTTGCGTAGACTTCACGTCTCCCCAGCCATATACTGGACGTGTGCTATACTGCCACCGTGCAGTCTGTACAGTTTCCACATGCCTTGACCTGTCATTGCGTAATCCTTATACAAGTCAAAAAATACATGAGGTTTAATGAAACTCATTTACAAGCTCAAGTGAGCATGTAAATATGAAATAATTGTACTTTGAAAATAAAAAATGCAGAAATGTGGAACACTTCCAGTAAATACACAATTGAAATGAATGATGCCACACCACAGTATGTAAAGTTAGTCTGGTGTACATGAAATCTTCCTTGTGCCCTATAGGACATTCTGAAAACAAATTAGGTATTTCATCTTCATTTAAAACTTCAACCAAAAGCCTTCATATGACAAAATGCATCCAATTAGAGAGCATGTAGTGTATAAGTGATATCTAAGAGTCAATAGTTACAAGCATATCCCAAAAACCATATTTGTCACTTTCGAGATCAAAGCTTCTCTGATTCCTAGGCAGTTTCACAAACATTGATGAAATTATTGTGCATGTCAACAAAAATGCACATTCATTGATCACTCAACAATATTCTGAAACACTATCCAGACCAAAATAACCCTCTTAACTTAAAGAAAAAGTAGTCGGCATGTATCCAACAATGACATAAACAGAGATGAAGAGTCAATCAATACGTAGAAGCAAATGAGAACATGCATGAGGAAAGATGATGGGGAATCAGACGGCTCAGATTTACTAGTATTTATTCAGATTTAGAATTTAGGTCTGAATTTAAATTTGATTAGATTTTTTTGAGATTTATGATTTATTTGAATCTATATTTGGTGAGATTTGATATTATCAATAATTGCACGTATATTACACGTGTTGTAGGCTATATATAACCATGTAGTGATCTTTGAAAAATCATTGAATGATTTAGATAAAAAATGAAGCTATTTGCTTTGAGTATTAATTTTAATCCTATGGATTGAATCATAAGCGGTGAAGCCAAGATCCAAGTTGCGATCCGCGATCATATCCTTCCTCTCTTCTCTTGTTCTTCCCCAATTTCACAAAATCCCACCACACACCCTAAAATCCCCTGTCCCACATCAATTTGGTATCAGAGCCGAACTTCCTGATTAAAAAAAAGAGAGAAAAGAAAAGAAATCAAAAAAATTTACTGTTCTGTGAACAGTATTTTACTTTTGTGTTAACAGTAATTTTACTGTTCATCGGCACTGTTCATGCAGAGCACAACCACAGTCCAGTGTCTGTTTCAGGCACGTTCGGAGTCGGATTCAAGTTCCGTTTAATACGTTGGATGCATGAATGAGTCACGGAGCCACTGTGAACATTTCACGACAGTTGAATAACAGATCTGACCTATACAAGCCCGTGTTTGATGTCGTTACTGTTCCTGTAGAAAAAGATCAGCGTTTCAGGCCACATTTTCAGCCTGAATTGAGTTCAGTTCGAGCCGTTGAAATTCTTAGATAATTTCTGATCTTTATGCACTGAATTTTCTACATGAGTTTTCACTGCTGCGGGAAATACATATATACTGATAGTGATGAAAAGGAAGTGGAACGAGATATGCATGTGGCTCTCCCATATTTTTGAGGTTCTAATGATCATATTGGGTATGAGTGAAAAAACAATCTTGAAGCTTTTTTCAGTTATTTTATTCTGATATCTGAGTAGAAGTACCATTATGTCCAAATGAAACTGGTTGGACAGGCTTATTGGTGGTGAAAAGATAGCCATATCGATAATCAATATTGGTTCGTCTTACAAGATCTTCGTAGTCTTATGCTCCACATCTTCTTTACGCATCTGAGGCAGACTATAATGTTGAGCAAGAGCCCGAGCCCGAGAGTCGATCATTCATCGATATCTGCACTGAGCTCCTAGATGAGATCCAAAAACTTGTATCAAACCAAACTACGAAGGTTGATGCAGATTCAGAGCCAGACAGGCATTATTGATAAACCAAAGTCGAAGCCAGAGGTTATAGATGAGCCTGATTTAGGATCAGAAGTGAAAGATTCTCTTATTGGGACTCATGTTGATCTTCTAGCAGAGCCTGCCTGAAGCTATCTTAGTCAGCTATGAGGGTTCCCTTATCCTTGATCCCTAATGTATATAATCCTTTGCAGATCTTTCTAGAGGCAACAAGATCACAAGAGGTTGGGTTTCTTATGGTGCAGAGTACAATCGGTCCAGTCTTCAGCAGGGATGATTGCCTCAGCATGCTGCATGTGTCTTGTTCGAGGTACCATTGACCGTAACCGGTTGGTCACAGAAACTAGTTTTACCTCCACCTCCACCACCTTAGTTCAGCCATGATGCATAAGTGATGATTTTCTGACTACCACCTTGGCCTGATTGAGAATTCATGATATGATCCGACCCGATTGTGTTTATCTTCTACCTATCACTACATTCGTCAGGGATGAATATTTTCAAGCCGGAGAGAAAAATGGGGAATCGGATGGCTCAGATTTACTATTATTTTTCAGATTTAGAATTTAAATTTGATTAAATCAGCTTGAGATTTAGGATTTATTTGAATTTAAATTTTGTTAGATTTGGTGTTATCAATATTTGCACGTATAGTACACGTGTTGTAGGCCATATATGACCATGTAGTGATCTTTGAACAAAATCATTGAATAATTTTGATTAAAAAAAATGAAGCTAATTGCTTTGGGTATTGATTTTAATCCCGTGGATTGAATTATAGGCGGTGAAGCCAAGATCCGGATTGCGATCCACGATCATATCTTTTCTCTCTTCTCTTGTTCTTCCCCAATTCCACAAAATCCCACCAAAGATCCTAAAATCCCCTCCGTCCCATGTCAAAAGACCACTGTATCAGAATATTCTCTGTGTTCACCTCTTTTGTTTTTCTCTTTTTCCTTCTATCAACAAAATTTAGTCAATGATTTGAAATATTAAAAAAACAAATAACGAGCAGATACCAGTACCAGCATTTTATAATCTGATTATATTAATTAATATATATACATTTAGAAGGTTATAGAATTTCAATCATATTTAATTTAGAAAACCTGGACATAAAACATATAATGATATCCATCAAAGATCTCAAGAATGAAAAGAAGAGGACCTACAAACATAAATAATTGTATTCACTCAACAGAAGCCAATTTGCATCAATAAATGCAAATTAGAATTCAAAATCAAGATCTTTAAATAACAAAAACAAAATTAAGCATGCCTTCCATCATCCCGTATGAAACCTTGATGCCAAATGGGGCTGACCTGGAAACCTTCCACAACACGTTTGCTAAACTCCTACATAGAACAAATTAAGAATAATTAAGAGAGCACCAAAGAATTCTGAATGCAAAACCTGCACCAACACACGGGAGTGGGGGGGGAGTAGAGCTAAACCATAATATTAGGATTTCTACTGTATAAATATTTGGTGCCCGTCTATATTGAGAACCTCTATTAATTATGAGCATAAATATCTATTCCAAAAAAACAAATTCTATAGAAATTTCTTCCCTAATCACTCGATGACACTAAAAGAAACTTCCATTAGCGATTTAATAAGGTATCATATGCAATCTAAAATAAGAAGTAGGGCATGATCAGTAAGGTGGATTATAACAAGTTGACATTCTAGCACAGCTTGGGTGTGTCCATATCGGGCAAGTGCCATGCAAGGGTAGGTGCCTAACACACGTCGAACACAAAGAAGGGACTCGCTGTGAAGTTTTCATGCTTCCTAGGTCAATTCCTGCAGCATCAAGTCTCATCCAACTTGCCAGACATGTCTACACAAGTACATCATATATCTATCCTTTGGTCTTACTTCAGATTGGAAGTGAACAGGTATTAGTTGTCAGTTTTATGTTTACTGCAATTTTTTGTAGAAACAAGTTAAAGCATTATTGATTTTCTCCCTCAAACTCTTCAATGGATATCTTTTGCATTCCTAGAACTGACAAAGTTACAAGTGAACTTCTTGAGTAAGATCAGTTTACACGCGCGCGCACACACGTATGAAGATGAAAAAGATAAGTTTGCCTCGAAGTTGATTTGCCAAAGTCCTTTGACATTGTTGATAGGGAATTTGTATATTACATGACGCACTGCATGAAATTTTGTATCAAATGGATTGAATGGATCAGAGAATGCCTCTCATCCCCTACTTTTTCAGTGATAGTGAATGGCTCCCCAGCGGGATTCTTCTCTAGTAACATAGGTATAAAGACAAGGAGATCCCCTCCCACCCTATATCTTTGTTTTGGTTATGGAATTTTGGCCAATCAAAATAGATTTGGCAATTGAATCTTGATCAATCCAACAGATGAAAAGGGCAGGCTTTTACAATGTTTCTCACCTCCTTTTTACTGATGGCATGTTAGTTTTCTGCAAAGCTAAATCATCAATCAAAGGAATCAACAACTTTCTCACTGAGATTCAGTTGAATACAGAACTGGCTATCAACAAAGACAAGGGCAGGTTATACTTTAGTGCAGGCTGTGTGAATAGAAATGAGTTGAAGGAAGTCTTGCAAGTTTCTGCTGGCAATCTACCTGTAACGTATTTAGGCTACCTCTCGCCATCAAGTATCATAAAACCAGGCATTATTTGACACTCATTGACAAATTGAGGACCAGAATTGAAGGATATGGCTACAACTCTTTCATTTGCAGGCAGGATTGAATTAATTAAGAATGTTCTATATAACATTCTCTCCTATTGGCTGCAATATAATAAATTTCGTGTCATAGTGAAAGAAATTGATAGGCTTTATACTAATTTTCTTTGAAAGGGTAAGATTCATGCATTGTATTGGAAATCTGTATGCGGCCAAAGAAAGGAGGTTTGGTGTCAGGTGTCTCTCTGACCTTTGGTCAACTGCTGGTCTCAAGTTGTTCCGGAGACTAGGCTGTGTACAGAAAACTCTATGTGGTCCAATTGGATGAAGTTTAACTATAGGAAAGATAACTCCTTTTGATCATCTACTACTCACCCAATAGACTCTGGCACCTGGAAGTTTTTAGCGAATAAGAAGAGGGAAGCTATGCTATACAAGAGGAAGAAAATTGCTGATGGGTACAGTGCATCATTTACGGGTTGTTCCCTGGCTTAAAGCAGGTAGTAAAGCTGATGTTGTTGCATCTGAAATAACTTCAGAGAACAAACATTGGCAAGTTGACAGGATTATTCAAGATGGGCAGCGGGCTCCTACTACCCCTCTCACTCAAATCTGTCCTGATATCACAGCAGTTCAGATACATTCTGATATTGCCGATACTTGGTACTGCAATCTTACTTCATCAGGTAAATGTACTTTTGTTGCTGCCTGGAATGCCACTAGAGAAGATTGTCCAGAGGTGGACTAATACAATGTAGTCTGGTACCCTTCTTACAGTCCCAAATATTCTTGTTGTTTACTTAGAGCTATCAATGACAGGTTGCCAGCTAAAGTCAGACTCTGTCAGTTCAGTGTATTACAGGTTGCAACTTGTGTATTATGTAACTCAGGTGAAGAAAAAAGGAATCCTCTCTTTTTTAATGCCCTTTCTCAAAGTATATTTGGACCTTGTGTAGACTGAAGCTGAACCTGTCAGGCATCCAGTAAGGAGATCTCTTACAAGAAGCACTGTTAATCAAGCAAACCCTTCAAGGCAAGAACCATATAATACATATTAGCAAGAACAGTTCTACCTGCAAGCGTTTGGCATATTTGGAAAGAAAGAAATACAAGGATTTTTCAAAATCAAGCTGCCAACAAGATTATTGTGTTCAGAACACTGGGGATATATCAGTTGACAGTTCTCCTGAGAACATGCCAGTGCAAGGTGGGAAGCAGGATGGATCAGCAATAAATTCTATCTTATTGGAGTATTGACTGTAATCAGTTATGATTATGCATATATATGGTATGCTGGTTCTTGCCTCCTTAGCTAGATCAGTTTTGTGGCTATGGTCCTCTCCCCTCCCAATTATTGATCTCTATGGTGAGGGAAAGCCGCCACTATAATGCTTAATCTTTTGCATGATGTGCATTAGTGGTTGTAGTGATCAAAATCTTGACCTCTGCAAATCACGACACCTGGCAGATCTCGGGATCCTCTGATCCGATCTCACCCGACCACCACAAAGATCAAGCGGTTGCAACGACCCGATGCGTGAATCGATAACCGCGGATCAAATCGGTTATCCTCGCCAATCAAAACGATCTCCGTGGAATCAGAACCACTTCAACTGATTGCATCTAAGGCAGTTCGTGCAGTTAAGATTCAGAGTTGGTTCAACTGCAGAAATCTTGACCAACCTGACCCAGACCAACAACCCTCACATATAAGTAATGGTCTCCTACTTATTTAGTGGGGATCGGATTTGAGAGATTGTAATCACAGTACAGTGCTATAAAATTCATTGTAACCTCTCGAAAATAGTAAATTATCTCCCTCCTCCACTTGGTTTTTCCCAACTTGAGTTTTCACATAAAAATATCATGTCTTTCCTTGCTTTCTGTGTGAAAATCTTTATCGACATTTGATAATCCAGATCCCCTCAACCCCATGGCGCAAGGTTGACTGTTCGATCAATCGTGTCGGAAAATCTCTA
This sequence comes from Agave tequilana, assembly GCA_038442645.1. NCBI lineage: Eukaryota > Viridiplantae > Streptophyta > Magnoliopsida > Asparagales > Asparagaceae > Agave > Agave tequilana. Next base: position 34,215 of record JAVJIF010025464.1, on the reverse strand, counting down.
CCACAAATTGGTGCTTTCATTGAGATCTAAGTCCCTACACTCAAGATCTCTCTCTCTCTCCTAACAACCTAGAACCTCTTCAAAAAGCCTCTCCCAAAGAAAGATGGCCTCGAAGAAGCAGACGGTCGTTCACAATGCCGTCACGACCAGAAGCAGAGCCGCATCACTGCTGGAGGGACGATTTCTCGGCTTGCTGACGACCGACCACATATCACCGAGGATACTGGCTCATCGCCACAAGAACCAGTTGCCAGTATCCAGCCGTCACAGCAGCGCGAAGTCCAACTCCTTTAGATGCTCTATAAGATGAGAAAGCAAATAAAGGAACAATAGGCGCAACCTGATCACGAGCGGGAGTAAATGGCCCTCCATCGCGAGAGTATCTTTCGAGAGCAAGAAAAGTTGAGACTGCTCAACCAACAGCTCCAAGCTCAAGTCACAGCCCTCCAGAACAATCAAGCACAAACTGGGAGCAAGCTCGAGAACAACAGGCCTCTCAATCTCCTTGTCCTCGATGAACTGATTCAGAAGCGGATCGTGGAGGCCATGTCACTAGACCACCCAACTCCAATCACAAAAATCCACGATTCTCCTCTCTCCAAAGAGATCCAAGGTTGTGAGTTCCCGAGAAAATTCTCGACTCCCTCTTTTGAGTACTACTCCAGAGTGAGTGATCCGGTTCAACACATTTGACACTTTCGAGACAAAATGATAATCTACTCCCATAAAGATCCAATCATGTACCTCATTTTTCCCTCCAGCCTGAAAAATGCAGCCTCAGACTGGTTCTATTCCTTGCCACGCGCTCTCTCCATAATTTCACGGAGGTGACCGAGGCATTCCTCACCCAGTACACCTCTCGCCAAGAGACCAAGAGAAATAATCATCTTCTCCTCTCCGTCAAGATGAGGTAAGGAGATAGTCTCAAGTCGTACATCTTTTTCCAGGATTGGCTAATCAAGGTCTCCAATTGTGGTAAAGAAGTCTCCGCACTCGCGTTCATCAGCGGGCTGCAAGTCACTCATCCCCTGTACAAACACTTCCTGAAACACGATGTCGCCAAGATGAGCGAGGTCCTTTCCCGAGCTCAGCCTCCAGCTTGAAGAGGTGATGAAGGCTTCCTCCAGCCACTCCACGAAACCAAGCGATGGTGGAGGAAAGTCGAAGTCTCCGCACGAAAACCCGACCACGCTCAAGATTGACACCGGGGACAACCTGCTCACAAGAGGCAAGCACTCCCGATCCTCTCTCCAAATCATTTCAAGACTATAGATCGATGGAACGCTTAACTTCTGAGCTTTATCTCCCGATCAACGAGGTCTTCAGCACTATCAAAGACCTCAGACGCCCGAGACCAATCCAACACAATCCCTCGCTTCCCGGGTCAGAAGACTACTCTTCCTACCACGACTGCAAAGGACATCAAACTGTCCATTGTTGGGCCCTCTGAAGGTACCTAGAGGAGCTCGCCCATCAGGGATTACTCAAATAGTACGTCCTCACTCCCGAAGTAGCCTCCATACAACTGAACATTCAACCTTCCCGAGTACAGCACTTGATCACCCAGTACAAGGCGATCAATTGACTATCCAAGTTAAGGGCATACAGGGCATACTACCTTCCATTCCTAATTCCATGTATTCTATTTTTTGAATAAAATATTGTTCTAGGCTTCTAACAATTGCAATCCATCCATCCACACACCCCGCTGATGGGATGTCCCCCACCGGAGGCGGCCATAAGACTACTTCGCTGGTGGGATTTCCCCCACTCTAGAGTCAGCCCTCCGCTGGTGGGATTTCTCCTACTCAGAGGACCGTGTCTGTACGCTTCGCAGATGAAATTTTTCCCACTCGGAGGTGTCAATGCAGACATGCCTACGGGCTGTTTCTCGGCCATCCTACGGGAGGAGTCGAAACCCTCCGGTGTAGGGTTATCCCCACACGAAGTCCCCCACTCTGCTGCAGGGATTCCCCTCTCAGAGCCCCCGTTTGATATTCAGTTAATAGGATTGCCCCATTCGGAGCACAAATACTAGCCTATCGGCTCCCCTCATCTGAAACTACGGGCAGATGAACCCTCCGACAGTTTCCCTCTGTCGGCTTCCTTTCATATTCTGAGATGGGATTTCCCCCACTTGAGAGCTGCCATATTCCGATGCGAGGAATACCCCTGCTAGAAAGCTTCCATATTCTGATGGGATTTCCCCTACTCGTGAGCCAGCTATGTCGTGGGGTTTCCCCTATACGGAGGTCAACTCCACTGCTGGGTTTATTCCCACTCGGAGGTACAGGATCGTCACTCCGAGTAGGGGCGCCTACGTGGAACCGACGCGTCCAATCTGTTGCTGGGTGACAGCCTCACTTCAGGAAACTTTTTTGCAGGTCCAACGGGACTGTGATTACATGTGACGCAATGTATATTTATGAGGGTTTTCTTATTTGGATTACCCCTCGATGTACTAGTCCCGTGTAGTCATAGTTTGATTACTCCCCAGAGGACGAAAGATTCAGTTTGTACGCCTGGGATGGGAGTTCCTCACTCAAAGGCAGCAATGCAGGCTCTCCTTCAAGCATCCATGACACTTAGTTGCAGGGATTTTCCCCCTCTCGGAGGCCCTACTCAGGCTGCGACTTCTCCCACTCAAAAGAAATATTTGCAGGTACCGCAGATGGGATTTCCCCCACTCGGGGACTGTGCTGATTTCCTTCCCCATCACTCTCAAGCCTATCTAGGACAAAACTTCCAAAAAGCTGGTCAACACTCCGCAGAGGCAACCAGTCCCGAACAAACAAACCAACAGTTGAACAACACAGGCAAGATTAAAATAATTACTCTCGCTTTCATTCATGCACAAATTTTATTTTAAATATTTTCATTATAAATCCTTTTAACATTATATGATTACATCTAACAAACAATACAATATGACATTATATTTCTGTATGTTTTTGAAAAAAATACAGATACATCCTCTGTCCCGACGTCCACATCGGAAAGCTTTTTCGAAAGCAAACGGCCTTGACAGCATCCATGAGGCGATTCCCGAACCAGCAATCCCTCACTCCCCCCAACCAATTTTCCAAAGGATGATATCGAGAATTCTCACAAAGCTGACGATACCGAAAACTCCTAGGAAGTCATGCGAAGTCGAAAGCCACATTTTGGTCCCCGCCGCAAGGAAAGATTTCCCACAGCTAAGGTGACAGCTTCCGGTCGGAGTGAAGACGACCAAACATATAAGACGGTGATGGAATCAGAGTCACCATCGTCTTTATCCTGTACAGTCCCCATCTTATCTTAGCACACCATTGGGAAAGAAAGACTCCGAACACCAACCAGAAGACTCGACCGATCTGATCAGAGACCAGATGAACAAACCAAGCAAAAATCTTATCTATCCTTCCTGACAACAGGGCCTTGTCGCAAAGACTAATGTTTCTCACCAAGCCCATCGCAAACACTTAACATTTCATGACAGCGGACTCTTGAATTCCAAGAGCGCAGCAACTGTTTTCACCATTTCTCTCTCTTTCCTCCTACGAATGAAGAAGAAAAACATTGCAACCCACCAGAACAAGAAGTTCCGGGGGCGAGAAATTCTTTAAAACATGGGCAGACTTCATCTCAGGGATTCACCCTATTTATAGACGAAGAAACCAGATAGTTACCTATTTAATTTCTCAAATTTCCAAGAAGTCGGTTCACATTCTAAGATTTTCGGCATGTCGCATCAGCCAGATATCAACCGCCGCTGCTACACGATCTCGATCATCATGACGCCAAGGTTCGAAAAGACTACAATTAATTTGCCAGCTGTTCTCCAGCCACGATGCGTCCAGATCAAGTTTCAAAGATACGCAATAATGAATCAGATCCTCACCTACATCAACCTCCAGAAGAGCCTCAGAGTACGAAAAGGCACCTCAACTATTCTCCCCGACTTTCCTTCTTTGTCCTGTAGCGGCGACTAGAAGGCCAGATCAGGAAATTAAGCCCATTCTCTTCTTCCCGACCAAAGACTCCGAGGAGAGATGGATGGGGCATCTGTAGTGGTCAAAATCTTGACCTCTGCGAGATCATGACACCTGACAGATCACGGAGATCACAGGATCATCTGATCCAATCTCAAACGACCACCACGAAAATCAGGTGGTTGCAACGATCCGACGTGTGAGTCGATAGCCGTGGATCAAATGGGTTATTCTCGCCAACCAAAACGATCTCTGAAAAATCAAAACCACTTCAACTGATTGCAGCTGAGGCAGTTCGTGCAGTTCAAATTCAAAGCTGGTTCAATTGCGAAAATCTTGACCAACCTGATCCAGACCAACCCTCACATATAAATACTGGTCTCCTACTTCTTTAGTGAAGGTTGGATCTGAGAGATTGTAATCACAATACAGCGCTACAAAATTCATTGTAACCTCTCGAAAATAGTAAATTCCTTCCCTCGTGGTTTTTCCCAACTTGAGTTTCCAAAAACCTTCTGCCTTTACTCGCTTTCTGTGTGAAAATCTTTATCGACATTCGATAATCCAGATCCCCTCAACCCCGTGGTGCGAGGTTGACCATTCGATCAATCGTGTCGGAAAATCTCCACCACATGGTTATTAATGAAACTTACTTTTCAATATATATGTGTGTTTATATATAGTCTTTATCTACTATTAAAGTCCTCGTAATTGCACCAAAACTCTGAAGTTGTGACGAGGGTCAAGGGTAATAGTTTTTTATTCTAACACGGTCGCACTAGTCGATCGGCCTTTTTATGGGGCAAAACTTGGGATCTTGTTACTCTCAAAAAAAAAAAACTTGGGCTCTTGTGGAGCGGTATTTTTTTTATAATCCCCTTTTTAAATGTGTGCCCCGTGGGTTTTGAACATGGGTTGCTCTCGTATCATATTAAAATCTCTGCCGCTACACCAAAACTCTGAAGTTGTGATGAGAGTCGAGGGTTGTATTTTTATTTTCTTACATCTACCTTTCCACTAACACACTCAGGCAATATGCAAATTGAAAAGGCTAAATGTTGCAGCCAAGTAAAGTATAAACTAAATTGTCTGCGAAATGTTGATCAACATTAAAGAATAGCAATGATGTTTGCACTGAATAATAAATAAACCTTAAGGACTAGAATTACCTGTGGAGGAACCTCACAGTTAGGTGGTGATGAATCTTTTTCCGGTATAAAGGTATTCCCTAGCATCAGCTCATCCCTACCTATGCAATATAAAATAATCAACTGAAGGTCAAGGCACATGCACACCCTCTGTGTGTGCATACACAAAACACAAATGAACACGTGTGTACAAAGGAATGCATGCATACATATACACATATGTGCGTCTGCACATGCACACAACAGTTACAGATGTACCTGTACATGCATGTGTTTTAATGAATATCGCAAATGCATCTTCACTAAAATCAAGGTTTGACTACAAATTGACATAAAGAATGAGAATGATAATTATTTTTGTCTCCCAAATTATGACCTCGCTCTAAAAGGTTAGATGCTTAAAAATTCATATAGTTAAGCCCAAATTCAAAATATTAGTGATCATGAAGCAAAAAGTATAGCCATATTTGTAAGAAATTTTTTTTTATTTCACAAAATTTAAGTACAGGGAAAAATTAGAATATATTACTCTCTTGATTCTTTGGATTATAACAAAAAAATGGGTTCTAAAAAAAAGTTATCTTCCAATTTCACCATGAAACATCAAATATAGTGTTAGCTGTAGGCCAACTCTTCAACCTACAAGAGATACTCATGGATCATAATCTAGTGCAAATCCTTATCATGCAAGATATAAAAAAACAAACAACCCTGGATAACCTAGGAAAGTGGGATTAACTCTTACTGTAATTCACTTGACAATTGAAACTTTTATTGTGCAGTCCAACATCAACCTTTCTAACATCTGAGTGTTAGTTCACATTTGCCTCATATTATTATCTTCTCAGGATAAGTAAGAATAATTAGGTAGCCACATACACATGGCTAAAATATTCTTGCTTCTTACATTGGTCATATAAACTATTAAGCAAAAAGATCAGAAAATCGCTCAATATTTCTTTATATCAAAGTCAATCTGAAATCTAATCATCCTGAAATTATTATTGTAAGCAAATTAGCATTAGGTTAAAAAACTTAAAGGCTGCCTCTAAACCAAATTATGATTTGAGTAAGATTTCAAAGAAAAAATATTCAAGGACTCCCTCAAATCCTTCCCTGCTTTCCTATATCACATGATTTTCTCAACCAGGTAGCAGTCAATTGAGCCCACCACAAGTATGGGAGAAACATGGTTGTGCTCGAGTACAATGTCATATGAGTAAACCAATAATTGGCACCTGATTGGCCAATGCATATTCAACACTGGCCCACCTAATCAGTCAGATCAGGCAATGCCTTCAGAAAAATTATGATGCGCAGTCACCAGCCAAAAATAATCAATAAAGCCCTACGACATGGAGGATCTTGCACTGCTGCACCTAAGCAATCAATTTGTAGATAAACAAATATTGGAGTTTGAATTATACGGCTAATATCTCTTAACCATAGCAATACACAAACTCCATCTTAGCTGACTTCATCAACAAAGGAAGACTTCTCCGACATCGAGGAAATTTGCGGCATGAAAATAAAACAACAATATGGGTGCATTTGGATGTCTAATAAGATAACAAAAATATATGTTTTTAGGTGGATTTTGGAAAAGTTGATACATGATATTAGGTGAGTATTTGGATAGTTAAAAAAAAGGAAATCTCCAAACATCATGATTTTGAAACTTCCTATTCTGAGTTGAAATTTCAAATTTCCTGATAACATTGTATTTATTAACAGATGCTTCTGTTTCCTATTTTGACGGGTAATTTTTCAAATCAAACAAACAATGAATATTAAAATTATTTAGAATCCAATAGCTTCCAGATCTATGAAGCATTAAAAGATCTGATTTTTTAATTAGAACATCCAAACATAGCCTAAGTAAATATTGACTTAATAAAATTACTTTTTTACATATATTAGAATACCTCATGCTATATAGAAAAATATAACATTCCAGAAATTTTAAAATTTAAAGAATAATGACACTAGCTACTAAAAGTATGCACATAACATTCGTGATGCAGACATCAAGCCGCGTGTATGGCACATGTACCACCGATGGAGAACACGCCTCGTTCTAATTTCCCAGTAGTAGTAAAACTCTATGTAATTTTAGTTTCTTTATTTTGAGTTTCTTTATTTTGGAGTTGTATTTTTATTAAGAGTTTAGTTTTTTATTTTGGAGCTGTAATTCTATTTTATTAGGAGTTTTAGTTTGATTGTATTCAATTTTGTAAAAGTCTATAAAAGACCTCTTGTATCAAATAATAAGCAATGAAATATTATAATGAAAGTTTTCCTCAAATTTGTGTGAATTGTGATCTCTCAAATTTCTCTCTTCGAGTGTGAAGCCCTAGACCCTACTTGACGTGTGTGAAGCCCTGACTAGCGTATCCCCTTCTCTTCTCTTTTTCTCTTTTCCAATCCTAATTTCTCTCTCAAAAAAATTTCTCTTCTTTCCTCTAGAAAAATCCCTCTTCTAATTCTCTATAAAAATCTCTCAGAAAATCTCAGAAAAATCAAAAAAATATTGTTCAAAATCTCCTGAAGAAAACCCTCCTACGGTGCCGCTACAATGCTGACATGACTGCTACAGTAAAAAATTGACCCGCTACAATAAAAACAAACCCGTTAACTGTTCAAAGTTCATTTTCAAGCTCTCTCTCTCTTATCCGGAGTCCAAATCATGCATGGCTAGAAGCGTTAGATTCATGAAAGTCAGATCTACACATCTACAGTCATCACAGGCACTGAGATCAACGTAATTCTCAGTAAGTACGTTTTTAATTCATATCAGTTATTTTGAGTCTAATAATTAATCTCTGATATTTTATCGATTTAACAATTGTCAACAAACATGAGATTGAGCGTATCTGCTTGCTTTTGAATTCAGTAGCTTTAATTTTGATCGTAGAATCTTTTGCCGCGTAATATATTACATTTAATTGATTCACGATTGAAATTGAATTTTGCCTGCGCATGTTAATCTGAAAAATAATTTGTTAAATTATTAGTTTTAATCTTTTCCTACTAACGATCGTTTCATGTTGGTGAAGCATGATTGAGTGTTTTGTTGCTATTTCAACACACACGTCACTATCTCACATCATCAGTATCAAAGCATGGTTTAGGTAGGAAACTTGCATTAGATTTTAAAATTTTATTTTTAAAACTAATTAAACATTTTTTGGAAAAAAATTTTCTTTGCATAAAAAAAATTGCAAATAGGAATTCCATTATTCATCTAAGCCTTGTTTGGTGCATACCAACTTCAATGGATTTCCAAGCCACCTTAGATGACATCATGCCCAAGCTTAATAACCTACTCCTAATCTCGAATAACGTAAAGAAAACTTTGGATAAGATCATAAATATAAAGGTCATGACGAAGTCTGATAGTCCTATCTCTTCAGTAGTCACGGCCGTGATAAAGAAGTTTAGTGACAGAGACTTCTCCAAACTTAGTACCATAATTGAGTGCTACAAATTTCAAGGTTATGGGCATATTACTACCAATTGTTCAAGCCCAATTAAGATTACTATCACTGACGGAGTTCTCATTGAAGCACCTAAGCCTAATGGTACTATTTCTCTGAAAGTCACTCTCGTGATTAAGGAGCTTTGTGTTTTTTCCTCGGCTCCCACGACTATCTTTCTTGCTGTCACAATTGTCACCCGCCCTTTTTTCCTGCTGTACTGCCAACACCACCTTTTCCACCTCCTTTACTGTCGACCTCTGCTGTCGTTACCTGTTTTGGTCACCAACCCCTTCCTCTCCTGCTGTCGACACCATCCCCTTTTCTCTTATGGCTTATATTAGGTACTAAATTGAAATTCTCCACGAGCCTTATCAGTATCAAGTCATTGAGTTTGTATCATCATCTGCATCATCTTTTACATCACACATGCACGAACAACTCACGAAAATCAGTGATAAAATTGCACAAGGCAACATCAACCATGGGATACGAGCTGATAATAGGAATAAATTAAATATTTTTAATGTTAGTGATGTTGTTCAAAAGTTGCATGCTTGTAATTCTGATCTATTTCAAATCTTGATGAAATTGAATGATGATATTTATGTTATAGATCTTTTTATAAATTTTGGCATTAGTTCTACTTTCAATATTCAATGCTTAGCGGATTATAAAAGTCATATAGATGTCATTTGTTGATGAGTCTTCCCATAAGCCTATTTTCGAGAGCCTCTTTCTTTTACCACTACTAGATATTTTACCCTATACACCATGTTAACTTGATAAATTCTTAGATGATAAAATTATCACCACCCAAGATAGTGGAATTTGAAAATATCTGATTTGTTAGACAGAAAATGTGTAAATTGAAAGATACATGGTTAGAGCGAAGTGAACTGCCGAAGATTGGTCGTGAAATTTTGAAGTAGTATGAAAGCACTTCCACCTCTAACTCGCTGGAGTCGAGTTCTCTCCAACACAGGAAGAATGATGCGGACATCAAGCCATGTGTATGGCACGTGTATCACCGATGGAGAAGACGCCTCGTTCCAGTTTCCCAGTAGTAGAATTCTATGTAATTTTAGTTTCTTTATTTTGAGTTTCTTTATTTTAGAGTTATATTTTTATTAGGAGATTAGTTTCTTTATTTTGAAGTTGTAATTCTATTTTGATTAGGAGTTTTAGTTTGAATTGTATTCAATTTTGTAAAAGCCTATAAAAGACCTCTTGTATCAAACAATAAGCAATGAATTATTATAATGAAAGTTTTCCTCAAAGTTGTGTGAGTAGTAATCTCTTTCAAATTTCTCTCTTTGAGTGTGAAGCCTTAAAGAAACTCTAGTTTAGGTGTGTGAAGCCTTAAGAAACTCTAGTTTAGGTGTGTGAAGCCCTGACCAGCCTATACCCTTCTCTTCTCTTTTTCTCTTTTCCAATCCTAGTTTCTCTCTCCCAAAAAAATTCGCTTCTTTCCTCTAGAAAATCCCCTCTTCTAATTTGCTATAAAATCTCTCAAAAAATCCAAAAAAATCAAAAAATTACGATTCAAAATCTCTCGAAGAAAACCCTCCTACAGTACCGCTATAGTGTCGGCCCAACTACTACAGTAAAAGACTGACCCGCTACAGTAAAAACAGACATGTTAAGTGTTCAAAGTTCGTTTTCAAGCCGTATCTCTCTCATCTGAGTCCAAATCATGCACGATTTGAAGAGTTAGATTCGTGAAAGCCAGATTTACATATCTACAATTATTACAGGACACTGATGTCGATGTGATCCTCAGTAAGTATGTTTCTAATTCGTATCAATTATTTCGAATCTGATAATTATTTTCTGATATTTTATTGATCTAACTGTTGCTCACAAACATGAGATTGAGCGTATTCGCATGCCTTTGAATTCAATAGCTTTACTTTTGATCGTAGAATCTTTTGCCGCATAACATATTGCCTTTAATTGATTCACGATTGAAATTGAATTTCGCCTGCACATGTTAATCTGATAAACAATTTGCTAGATTATTAGTTTTAATCTTTTCTTACTAAAGATCGTTTCATGTTGGTGAAGCGTGATTGAGAGTTTTGTTGCTGATTTCAACACACACGTCACCGTTTCACTTCACATCGCCGGTTTCGAGCCGGCAAAGATGCTCTGATGATTAATTCAAACTACTATAAAGAGAAGGAAGCAAAAAAGACCTGATAAAAGCTTAAGAAGAGTTAGAATCTCATACACCCTACCCTTATTTACTGATATATAAGGCGATTATTTAGTTGCACCAGGTTGGCAAGTTGTGCCAGTTGTCCATGAGATCAACTATCTATCAGCCGAGGTGATAATCAAAGTAGTCGACTATACGAATAGCGCAACTTCATCGACCCTCGAACAGAATCGGCTAACTGATTCAAGTTTTTGCTATGCCCCAAGAATCTTATACTCATTATATGCCCAGACTACCCTAAGTTGATGAGAGGAACGTAAAGGGTCGAGCTGCAATAAAGTGATGCTCAACTATCCTTGAGCCTTTGCTTTTGCCTTTGCCTTTGCCTGAACAGGTGGTGAGAGGGACCTATAGAAGGTCAAACTGCAATAAAGCGACACTCGACTACCTTAATATTTTGTACGAGCTTAATATTTTGCTCAAGCCTGGTTCAATTAGATTACCAAAGGAGCCCTGCTAATCGAGCCTAACAAGCCGAGATTTAGGTTGTTTGTGTTTGTTTAATTTTTTGAACGAGCTTAATATTTTGCTCAAGCTTGTTTCATATAGATTATCAAACGAGCCCGAGCGAGCTTTCATCGAGCCTTGAGATTCTCGAGCCCATTTACAGTTCAAAACAAATATTAGTAGGTATAGTTTTAAAACATATGCAAAAATAACATAAGCATTAAAAGAATTTAAAACTAAACAGTGAAAATTTAGGGACGAGTAATATCACTGAATAGTAAATCTTAATTTATATATTAAAAGTTGTGTATTAAAATTTTCTTACATTCTAACACTACTAACTCTGGCCTCAACTACAAGAATTTTGTTATTTCATTGATGAGTATTTTCTATATTCTGAAAATGAAGACAAACCTTGTAAGGTTGAAGCAGTAACTTAGAGTGTAGATTAAAGATTAAAAATGAAGAGAAATATTATTGTATTAGACTAGTAATCAAACAAGAGTGTAGATTAAAGATCATATAGAAACTCAACAAAATTGATTTGAACCGAAAAGCCAACCTCAATTCCAACTTATTGGGACTTTAACAAGCTAGTTTTGAATCTTCCAATCTGAGTCTATATGGCATCTAACAAGTCGAGCTCGAGCCTGACCCGAGCCCAGAGCCCAGCCTAGGGATGCTCGAGCTTGTTCATTTATTTTAGCGAGTTTGGGTTTAATTCAAGATCAGTTCATTTAAGATAATGAACAAGCTTGAATGAGTTTTTACCAAGCGGATCCCGAGCCAAGCCTCAACCTTCCCAAGCTCATTTGCAGGCGCACCTGCAGTTCCATAAGCAGCATGGTCCGAGCGACATATCCCTTGTGTTTAGCTAACTCATCGCTATAGCGTCCATAGTCTCACGCAAACCAGCTTTTTAGGGATCAATTACCCTTAAGAACTCATGACAAGCAACTTTACTTCTAGGCATCGAAGTTACATTGTAGTACTCGAATATTCACGGCAAGCGACTTAGCTTCTTAGATGTTGGGTACCCTCAAGCACTTGTCTCAAGAACTCAGCTAGTAATTTGGTTTTATTCCTCTAATGAATAGTCCAAGTCCCACAACAAGCAAGCCAACTTCACGGGGTGTCGAGCAACTCAGCTACTAGGGTGTCGAGCATTTTGCCATCCGGTTCAAACATTAAGTCCCCGAATTACACGCAGGAGACAATCAATCAAAAAGGTGCTAAGCAAGAAAAGCTAGACAAGGACTTTACTCAAATTAATTACATTTGATCACTAGAAAACCTTCCTCATATCTAAATGTTGATCAAAGACAAATTTTATTTGTTGAAAGAGTCATCACATCTGATTTACAAAAACATTCAAGCGAAAGATGGCTTTATGATCATGAAAACATCTATGAGATCAATACCTATTCGTTGACCATGGGAAAAATCTAATCATGATGAAAAACACACTAAACGAACAAATCAAACATCGCAAAACCTGCCAAAACAACAAGAATACTGCAAGTGATAAAAAAAAACTTATCCACAAAACGCAATTGAAAAAAAATCACATAATTTAAGATCTAGTATACACAAGGGTACTTAATCTAAGACACCTCAATGTAGCGATTGCCTTCATGGAACAACTCCCTTGGGTGGCTCATCTTTGCTTGAATTGGCCCTTGGCCGATCATCCTTTATGTCTTCTCGATGATCATTCTTCCTTTCATTGACATCATCACTGCAATCCTTTTTAATCATATCCAGCCAACTGCCCTACATGAATTAACTTTTCAATTTGAAAATGAAGGCTAAGACAATACTCAATGTTTTGGCTAAACCCCAAGTGGTACATCAATATCGAGTCTCATCCACCTCCCTTGTTTGACTTGGCTCCCTCATAGGTCGTGGCTTCCAAAAATAGGCTTAGTCTTGATTTTGAGAAAAATATTCGTCCAACGCCCACTGAGATGAATGAAATTGTCGTCCCATCCTTATTGATGATCTCCCTCCTTTCTCCTTCATCATCACTAGTATCTCGTAAATCCACCATATCCCTTTAGGGAGAAGTTACTTGAGTTCTGCTTTTGCTCTGCCGGTTCACACTCTTGTGCCCTTAAATCCTACATTGCATCCTCAACCCAAATTCTGTTGGCCCAAAGGCCTTCCACTCTAGTTTTGATGATGATCAACTCATGTAGTATATTTACTAATATTCTTGTGTTTCTAAGTTTCAGATCATTAGCAGGTTATTAGTGTTGGTGATTAGCTTCAACAAGATGTTTGGAAGCTTATCATGGTGATTCCGGTGCCAAAGCTTAAAGATCATACCTTTGCACTCGGTGGATCGCGTTTGGGAGCTAGTCTACTTGAAGATGAAGATCGTCAAGAAGACTTAGGTATCCATAGGTTTAGTTTTGAGTTTTAGATCCATTTGTTAAAGCTTAGTTTAGTTGATATGCTCAAGTGCACAAAATACACATGGTTTGGTTTTTGATATTGATTTCATGAATAGTTTGATCAAAACAAGTTTTCATGATTAATATGTATAGTAGATGTTTTCTAGTTATACATACATGCTTAACTTATAGACAAACTTATTTTGACATTCCTATTCATGTTTTGGAAAAATCTAGTTTGATAAAAATACAAGTTTTATTTTGATAAAATTGGCAAGACACAAAAATGAATTGATATGTTTGATATATGTCTTGAAATTTTTATCACAAGTTTAGTTATCAAGTAAAATGATAAAACATATTTTTGTGGAATTTTTACAAGTGTTAAAATATTTTTACAAAATTTTCTATCTCAAAATCTGCCCAGAAAAAACAGTTTTCCAGGCAGACCGGTCGACCGGCAGTCGACCGGCTGCTCTGCCGGGACATGCACAGGCTGTGCATGTCCGTCGGTCGACCGGGACACGGACCCAGTCGACCGATATAGAGAGTCTGCTCTCTGTATCTTGTCGGTCGACTGGGTCGGTCGACCGATAGAAGGAAACTGTGTTTCCTTCTGTTGGTCGGTCGACTGGCAGTCGACCGAATCTCCCAACGGTCATAATTTCGACCGTTGGCGGTCGACCGGGCCGGTCGACCGGTGGCTGTCAAAAATGCCACATCAGCCTAACGGCTAGTTTTCTGTTTTGGCCTATATAAACCCATTCATTTGGGATTTTGGCCAAGGTTTTTATAAGGGAAAAATTGCAGTTTCTGAAGTGTTTTTAAAGAGTTTTCAAAATAGTTTTTGTGCTTTAAACTTCTAATCTTTATTGTTTTGGGTTTTGGAAAAATCAAAGAAATAGGAATTTGGGATATTTGTATTGGTTTTCATTCTCCATCTTTTACAAGAATTTCCCAAGTGTTTTCTTTGTTGCTTGTTTTCCAAAAACACATAGTTTCCACACTTGAGCTATCTTCTATCCTAAACTATTAGGATTTTTTGTTTTTGTGGAAAAGAAAAGAGAAAAGAAAAGAGAAAGAAAAGAGAAGTGTTTGAGGTTGTAGTTGTACACCTCTTGAGTTGTAAACCCTCCTTAATTTGTGAATCCCTCTTCGGTAGAGGTGATCGGAGTGGTATTGGTGTGTGAGCCTCTACGGTAGAGGTAGTGTTTGTTGTTGGCTACGGGCCTTATACCTCTTAGGTAGAGGTGTGTGTTGTGGTTGGCTACGGGCCGTATCCCTCTTGATAGAGGTGGATTGTGTGTTGTATTGCCTCGGTGGCATTGTAAGGTTGAGAGAGGAGTTTGGTACTCCTATAGTGGATTGGGAAATCCTACACGGTGGTGTAGGCGGGGATGTAGAGCTAGGGGCTCGAACCTCGAATCATATCCTTGTGTTTGCGATTGTCCAATTTCTCTAACTCTCTCTCTTATATTTGTGCAAGCATTCATTCATTCATTCATAGCATCATACATATACTTGCGTGGGATTGAGCATATTCATACTTGCTTGCATTTAGTGCCTTGCATTCCTTTTATTGCTATACCCTTGTTTGCTTGGATTGCTTGTGTGTGTGTGCCTAATTTGTACTCATCCAACAAGAGCTTCACATAGCACCTCAACCCATTCAAGGGGAATCAAGAGGAGTTAGTCCAGAGCCTCGCAAGGGGAATTCGGCTACACTTGTTGTATTGTATAAGTTTGTGCAACATTTGCATTAGCTTCCGCATTTAGAGCATTAGATTTTTTTATTTAGCCCTAGATTAGCACTTACACCTATTCACCCCCCCTCTAGGTGTACTTTCAAATTCACTTGTTCACCTTATAGATAAACCCTTAATTCCTCCATTGGGATTTGACCAGTGAATCCCACGAGCCACGAAAAGAGATTCTCCTAGTGAGATCTACATTATCTCCCTATATCTTCTTCAAGAACCTCTTTTGAACTCTTCAAATTGACTGTTGTTTTGCTCTAAACCCATGATATAGTTTATATCCTTTCTAAACATAAAGGTGGAAAATTTATGCACGAATATAGTGAGCTCCTCGAACAACTTACTACTCCTAGGATGCAATCTGTTAAACCAAATTCAAGGAGTTAACTCTAGAGTTATAGGGAAGGCAAGACACGTTTGTTCCTCTTTGGCTCCATATAACTGAATTTTCGCCCTAAAGCTTTTCGTATGGTCTCACGATTCCACCGACCCATTGGACACACCCAAGGCCGACAATTTAAACTTTTTGTTGCTCCTCGCAACCTCAAAATGAATGATGATTGCAGTCCCGTCTTCTAGTCATCCAACAACAGTCTCCTCCCAAATAATCTAATCGCAGTTGAAGATCTTCATTCGTGGATCTCTTCACCAACTCTCGATCATCTCCACAATTTCTTCTCGACTATTCTTCCACAAACTCCAAGATGCACCCTGCATCTGTGTCTTGATCTTTACTAGTCTTTCTTCTTTCTTATTTCTTGCTAAATCGGTCTCGCAAAACATCAGATTCCACAGAACTCATCCCTTCTTATGATATAACACCGACGAGCAATACACATGAGAAAGTATGAGTCCTAAGTTGTGATCCCTTCTTGACAAAGCTTTACAGCGTAAAAGATGAGCAAATGTGTTTGGCCTTTCCTACAACTTTAAAGTCAACTGCTCAAATTTGGTTTCAAAAGACGTCATCCTAGACCTCTTAACATAGCTAAATAGAAGAAAATGATTCATCTAGCTGACCAATTTGGTATACAGACTTTGTTATTGTTGTTGTAGACTTCCACATAGAAGTATAAGGATGTTTGAAACTAGTAATTGAGTCCGTACCAAATTTTGCGACCTCTTTGTTAAGAGGAAAGAACATTAATTATCTAATGGGCTTAAAGCATAACAAAGAGGAGTTGATTGAGGAGTTCATAAAAAGAGATCTACAAGGAAATGATTGAACCTAAGAATGTTGACTAGCAAACACCCCCTCATTGTTGCCACCAACGAAATCTCCTTCTGTGGATTGAGGGATTCGCTGGTCGAAACTCAACCAAGAACTTGGGAGGTGCTGACCTACAAGGTGAAGTACATCCAAGTCGAGGAGACATTGCAAGATTTCATAGTGCAAGAGCGCAAGGCGGGAGACTGACCGCGAGATCAAAGAAACTCTACCAGAAAGGGTTATAACATATTCGTGATCGACAAGATGACAGAAGAGAAAGGAGGGAAAGCGATCAATATAGCTGAGATAATAGCTTTACTCCCCCAAAATGCTCATAACAAATAGCTCTTTAGTGATCAAGAATAATCGTGCTTCCAAATACCATGTCCTGTGAGGGAGCTAAATCCAGAGAGAAGGTAGAAAAGGCCTGGTACTATACTTACTATTAGGATTTTGGTCATGATACCAAGTACTATTGCAACCTCTGTTCTAGATTGAGAAGCATTGGTGGGTGGGGGGGGGGGGGGGGCATTTGGCTCGTTATGTGAAAAAGTATGGAATGAAGATCAGAGAGAAGAAGGATGAGTGTAGTGACGAGCAAAAGGGTGATCGAGCAAGGTTTGTTTTAAGTAAACATGAGAGAACTAAGGGGTGGTCATTCACTAAATGTTGCTGTGACGAGGAGCTTAATTAGAGATATATACTTTACTATCCTTTTGCATTCCTCTCAATTCGAACAAATCTTCTTCTTTTTTCCTTTTTTCTGGTCTTACATTTCCTAACACTTCCTTTCTGTTGCAATCATTTTCATACTAGAAGTTTTGTCTCCAACAGATGATTTTGTTTGTTTGAATAAGTTTGTGTATCTACAATTAGATGTACTAGTTGCCATGGCAAATACACATGTTTTCAATCAATGTTCAGATATAATGGAAGTTTATTCATGATAGAAATTTGTCTTTAGACAAGTGAGGCAATGCATAACCATCAATCTGTGTGTTAGCTTTGAGGGTACTGTTTGATTACACTTCCTCGACCTTGGATGCTCTTATGGTAAATTGTTTACTATAAGATCCAAGGGTATTCTAGCATCTTTCCTGCTAGAGTTAGCCATATAACATGTTCAAGAGCACCTTGAAAGCTTTTCAAGATCGCAATAGAAAACATTTCATTATGGAGAATAAGATAAGAAAACTTTTCAAGATCTCAAATAAACACCTCCTTGTGGAGAACAATTAAATTGTTGGAATTTCCCTCTCAGACTCCTTTCCCTAGTCAACAACCATTTCATAGCATGCATGGTTCACGGAATTCACATTTTTGCCATATCTAACCAAGCAACCCATGGTGTTGGTTCATTGTTGCTCGAGCTAAATGATGCTCCTGCCGAAAAAGAGCACGCCCTGATTCCTTCAATCAAAACTCATCAACTATCATTCGACCAAAAAAACACAAAGGAACTCTAAACAAAACTAGAAAATCTTGGGTGAATACTTGTGTTCCTTCCAAACTAAAAAATTTGAAAATCCTCAATAAAGGACTCAAGCAAATCCACCATCGAGAATAGTCTGTGTTGTCATTAACTAGAAGTTTTCTACAAGATCTCAGATTAGGCAAATGTATGTGTCCATCACAAATTTATATTCTGCTACATATTTTGACATATATCATGCTTAATTGCTTATAGATTATTATGTACATATGCAAGTATTAGTTTATGTGAAACTAAATCTATATTCCATGCATGTTTCATCTCTTGCCAACATCCTGAAGGTCCAAAATCCAAAGATAATTCCTCTTTCATGTGAAGATACACAATATTACAGATCCAAGGTGATTTTCCCTATTCAGAATATGCCCCAATGGATAGGACAAAGTGTGCACTAAATTATAATTGTTTTAACTTATTCAGTGGGTTCTAAATTTACATTAGATTATTAGATCATAGCATATGACTGTGCACTTCTCTTGTATTTGACAGAACTCTCCTTGTCCATTCCTCAAGTTTGACTTAGTAACAGATAAAATTTTATTCAGTCATAACTGACATCATAGAACCATCAAATTCTAGTGATCTGTCACCATTACGCAAAGTTAGCAATTTTCACAAGTTTCCGCTCCCCTCTTAAATCCTTCACTGCTTCTCTATGTTACCACTTTCATCTCTTTAATCATTAGGTTTGTTTGAATTTTCTTCAATTGAATCATATATACCAAATATGAGCCAAAATGACTGTGAAGAAGTTTAATGTGGCCCATGAAAACCCAGGGGGATATCCTTTTCATAAGCAAGGTGATTTCAGATTAATGTCCCATAAGAGTCGACCCATGCAGGAAGCTTATTCTCTGACCAGAATGTACTTTCTCTCTAGTAAAATTTGAATACATAAGCTGACAGGAATTAGATATAATCATGTGACTGATACGATAAGAGATAGAGCAGTCACTAAAGGAACTATACGAAAAACAAATACCTGAAGATCTTTTTGATGAATGAAGACACATGGTACACATGTGAGGATCTTATCTTACAAGTTCACTTGAAAGAACTACCTTCAACACATTCCCTAAAAAAAAATGAAATATAGCCCGATGCTAAAATGTACGACCAATATTGATCTGTCCAATACGACCGAGACAATATTGATATTATTGATACAACCGAGACATTACCATAAATTGTGATTATTGCAGGTATTAACGATTTTGATACCAAAAACCTATGGTCAATACTGATCAAGTTTCTGAATATCAGTCGATACGGCCAATATATGGACTGACATGTCAGTTTTCGGCCCATACTGATATGATATGACGAAAATATTCGGTCGTATCAGTTTGAGCCGATATTGGCCTATATCGGCCAAAACATATCAGCCCTATATCGGCCGATTTTGCACTTTTTGTTTTCTTTGGTTTTCTTTGGTTTTCTTTCTAAGCAAATCGGGTTTGGACCCAACTTTTATGCCCAAACTCATTTTCTTATTTCCCAAAAGAGGCAATCAAATCCTATGCTTTTTGTGTTATATTATGCTATTGTAAGGGACTTGAGAGTTGAGACTTGAGAATGTTTATTACATATTTATAGATTATGATGTTCTTTAATTATTATTTTTTGTTTATGCATGTTTTGTTTATCATTTTATCTATGTTGGTAAGGGTAGATTGAGAATTTGATTATATATTGTTTTGTTTAAATATCAAGTTATATGTGTTTTTTTAATTCTTATACATATTTAATGCTTTATGCATACAAGTCTCTTATTCAAAGATTTAAACTTAAGGTAAGGATTTCATCTTATATACTTTCTTTTATGTATCCAATTCCATGTAAGTATTTTACTGCATTGTGCATATATTGCTTAAACTGAAATAGTTTTCATGCATGTCGTCATATATTTATTCAATATAGATGACATAAAGAGCTTATAACTACCTTTAAGTTATTAATATTTATATAGAATATCCAATATGGACATCCGATATGATCCCATTTCCCAGATATTTCGCCCGATATTTTATATATAATTTGAAAAATCTCAAACCGATATGACCCGATATCTGATATTTAGAACTTTAATATTGATATTGATACCGAGATTTCAAATCATACCAAAAAGGGAATTATCATTTTGATGAATCATCAATTAATGATTCATTTTGATAACTATCATAATTATGTTCCACAAAAAAAGACATTTGACGATCAGAAGAGCCGATCACCAGTGGAAAGATGAAAAGTCATGGAACAAAAAGCTTCACCAAACTATTATTATCCCTCAACCTACTCAACTTCTATAAGTTGTTTTAATTTCCTTCAAATCCCGTTCTTAGTGCAAGCAGCAGAGGTAATTCGCATGGTAAGTTGACACTTCTTTGGGATATGGGTTATTCTTTCTCCCATCTGTAGTCAATTCAATATACACTGAAAGTCTTTATTTCGTCAAACCATGACGTAACCTAAGTGATGCACAATGAAGGACTCAGTAACAAAATGTTTGTTATGTTGTCCTTCTCTTTGCAATTATATTGTTGTTTTCAATGATGGCATGTTAAATATGTACAAAAAAACAAAGAGGTTTCTTAAAATACTATAAGGAATCTAATTAGTTTTAAAGCCATTGAATTGATAATGTGCAAGTATAAAATATTTAAATAACTGCAATTTAATCATTAAGGAGTAGAATATCCAATTGTGTGCACATGCGAGTATTAATTATTTAAATAACTGCAATTTAATCACTAAGGAGCAGTGTTTTAAATGTCGGAAATCAGGAAAATGTCGGATGTCGTAATCGGATGTCGGATTTCGGATTTCGAAAATATTCTGGGGACATCTAGTAAATTTCGGATGTCATGACGGATAACAAATATATGTGCTAAATGTCTTAAATAATGTAATTTTAAAATTCTTATCAAGACAATACATACACAACTTATGCAAAAGTACATAAATATGTTTAGGATATATATAGTTACCTTAACATTTTGCATATACTCACTAACCCATTGTAGAAATTCTCAATTGCTCCAATTTCTTAGACCAACCAACATATTGGGTTTTTCCTGAATATCGGCCGACATTTTCCCCAAATGTCGTACGGCATATTGGATTTTTCCCAAAATGTCGGCCAACATTTTTCAAAATGCCATTTCAAGTGAGGGTGGGGATGTTGTGGCGGTGAGGACTTGAAAACGAAATGTTGGGCGACATTTAAAACACTGCTAAGGAGTAGAATATCCAATTGAATGTGAGAGAGAGAGAGAGAGAGAGAGAGAGAGAGAGCTTACTTCCCCAAAAGTTTTTAGACTCTTTAGTGAATTGACAGATATATTTATCATCGGCACCAAGAATCTGAGCCCCAACTCCAGTAAATCGAGGCCCATATATTGCACTGTCCAGTATACCAATTCCATGGGAAACGCAGGATTCTCGACTGAGTACATGAAGCAAAAGCTTTGCTTTCTTTGAGGAATCGAAACCTTGAAATACCAACCTTCAAAAAACAGCCGTGGAGTCCCATCAAAGTGGTACCTACCCAAACATCATATGAACATTAGAACCTAATAATCAAATATGTCAATTGATAAAAGATAATTGTCTCATGAATGCATGCATTTCAATGTGAACCTAAAGGGGGAGGAAAATTTAAAGAAGAGGGACGGCATTAAAAATCCCTCCTTGATTTCATTATAATAAGATTTCATCTAAAGTCAAAGGGGCAATCAATCAACGGGACAATTTCAATGCCAAAATGAAAGCATGCATCCACCCATACATCAAATAGGCAAATAGGCGGCTTTGTTGAATTTGGCATTAAGACGAATGAAGAAAATTAACAGTGAAAGAATGAAAGAATGTGAGGAATTAGGGAAATAGAAATTACCCACTGTGAGGAGTTCTTAGCTCTCGATTTGGAGGAGTGGGCATATAAACAGGCGTCACACTAGGCGGCGCCACTTCTCTGCCCGGCATCGAAACCGCTACTACAACCCTGGATCTCGGCCGAACCCCGAGCTTCGTGACGGAAAGGGAACGCCGGCGGGGGCGGAAAGGGGATTCGGGTGGAAGAGAACGGAGGCTGCGGTAGTATCCATGTGAGAGTGATTTCTCTTGGCATCCGCAACAGAGAAAAATAAAATGATCTTAAGGATTAGGGCTTTTTCTTTTTCTTCTTCCTCGCTCATCGTCGAGGGAGAGGGGGCTTCGGCTCGAGGCAATGAGGCGAGTGGCTGGGAATCGACTTGAAACGTGGACATCGTTGGCGGGGGTTTTCTATGTACAAAACAATAAGAAACGGCCCGCGCATGGGTTAAGGGAAAAAACAAGAAGAGGGAATACGACAGAAGACGGCAGAACTTTATACATATAAAAAACTGACAAGACTAGGAGTATCCGGTTGATAGCGATGGGAAACGACCGATCAGCCACCCTGAAGGAGGGGGAGGGGGAGGGGGAGGGGGAGAAAGATGGTGTGTCGCTACACTCTCTCTCGCCCAGAAGAAAACGGACAATGTTTCTATACGAGTCATGGGATAAAAATTTTTTTCGATCGGTTTTGATTATTTTGTAAGGAAAATAAATAAATTAAAAAATAAGTCAAATAAAATAAAACTAGTATACTGTCATCGAGCGATGAGAAACCGACTGACGACGACAGGGGTGAGAGGGAGAGAGGAGGGCAGAGAAGGGAGGAAGGAAAGAGGGGGAGAGGGGGAAGAGTGGAGAGGGGAGTAATCATCTGAAATTAAAGTTAAAAACACGGCTGGTGATTTTAAAAATTGAGAAAATCTCACAACCGAGAGGCATAGAGAGATTCTCTCTCCATATTGATAATCTCTCAAAATAAATAAAAAATGAACAAAACTCAATTTATTTTAATTTAAAATATTGAAAATCTCACAACCGAGAGGGCATAGAGAGATTCTCTCAACCTAAAAAGTTTGAGTTTTAGGGAAAACTAAAACATGATGAAACATTATAAAACCATAAAACAAAACATGATATGCAAGTTGGGCAATAAGATTATTGTGAATTCAACATAGTAGCTTTCAGTTTTGAACTTATAGTTAGTAACATTTTATCGCAATCTAGAAAGCAATGGACTACGCCTTGAATTGGGCGGATATTGAAAAAAAAATTACACAAAATGCATTCATCTATTGGGCAAGCGCGTTGATATGCAAGTTGGGCAATAAGATTATTGTGAATTCAACATAGGTAGCTTTCAGTTTTGAACTTATAGTTAGTAACATTTTATCGCAATCTAGAAAGCATAATGGACTACGCCTTGAATTGGGCGGATATTGAAAAAAAAATTACACAAAATGCATTCATCTATTGGGCAAGCGCGTTGAAATGACGATGGTCATGCTTACAAATATAGCCTCATGAGATTTACTAATGATGAGCCCCATGTTCCATAATTGCAGCCTTCACAGTTCCTCTAACGTTGATAATCCTCCAAGGGTGCATGCAATCGCCAATGGTCCCTCAACAAATCGTGTGTTGAACTTATCAAGAGTATAACGTATTCTACCCGACCACAACATTGAATGGGGTAGTAGCTATAAATGTGCAAGTCATAAGTACATCAAATGCTACAATGTAAGAGTGTATCTCCATCTCCAAAGGTCAATGCTCCACACGAGAATCACCAGTGTAGCTTATTTCCACCACATTAAACCTTCATTATAAGAATAGCTCGCCAATCAAAAGGTTAGGTTCCCATTATTGGTGAGCTTCTTTATAGGTTTGACCCCAGATCCCTCGATGAATCTAAGATTACATTCCTAGATAAACCATTTGTCAAGTGGTCTAATGATTTTCCTCCGACTTTGTAAAGTTTAGAGTCACATATTAGCCAACAAGGCTATCACTACAACAAATATGGGATAGAGCAACACAATTTTGTGGTATCTT
The DNA here is from genome assembly GCA_038442645.1 of Agave tequilana. Classification (NCBI taxonomy): domain Eukaryota; kingdom Viridiplantae; phylum Streptophyta; class Magnoliopsida; order Asparagales; family Asparagaceae; genus Agave; species Agave tequilana. The sequence continues at coordinate 10,163 of JAVJIF010025464.1, read as the reverse complement.
TGCTAAATAATGTTGGGTCTCATTGATTTAAAATAAACTGACTCATTTGAGGGCCTAAGTGAAATATTTACCAAAGGATGGCAAGGCACTTTTGTACAAAATTATTTTTTTCTAACCCAACCTAGACCTGAAGTGCAACGGTTCCCATTCAGATCTTTCTCTTCGTCGATCAAGAGCACCATTTCTCTCTCTCTCTCTCTCTCTCTCTCTCTCTGCATGTGATGTGGCAACGACCCTCTTCGCGTTGATAAACCATGTTCTTTCTCTTTCAGTCAAGCGGCAATGGCTCTGTCCGCGTCCATGAACTGGGACAACTCTCCAACTTGCAAAACTATAGGGTTTCTCTCGTTCGTGTAGCAACCATATAGCTTCTAGGGTTTATCTATTTGCTCCAAGCTCCAATGGCGTTGGAAGAAGGTATTCCTTTATACTTCTCTCTTTGTTTCAGTTATTTGATTCGATTTGACACTCCATTTCTAAGAATCACTCTCATCTGAATTGTTAACTGATTTGTGATGGAAAATAAAATTAGCAGAAAAAGATGACAGAGAACATGAACAGCAAGCTGGCCCTGGTGATAAAGAGAGGCAAGTAAACCTTACGTTTAACAGTGATTCCTTTTCCCTATTATTTTTGGATCTTTACACAAACAGATCTCACGTATTCTTTTGAATTTAGATGTTCTCTTTGTTGTTGAATTAGTCTTGATAATTTTGTGACTGAAGTTTGGCTATTTGGCTAATTCATGCCTCGAAGATAAATACAATGCGCTATTTTGATTTCTTCTCTCATATCCTCTAGGATTTGAAAATCTAGTGGAGTTTTGTAAAAGGTGAAACATAGCAAACAAATTATTTTGGCGTGTTATTTCTATTTCATATGTGGATGTTTTGATTTGTTAATTAATACGAAGAACAAAGCTCGATTTTACAATAGAATTATCAATGGATGTTATAAACTTGAGGTGTATCTTCTCATAAATGATACATGCAGTTTGTGCTCCGTTCATCATGTTGAGCATTACATTGTCGATCCTTAATTGTATGCTATTACCTAATGTATACAGTTTGTCTTGTATATTATTGTTAAAAGAATTAATTAATATTTAAGTGCAAGTTACTCATTGATTGTACCATTATATATGGGAAGAGACTTAGAATTTGTATTAGTTGTACATGGTGTCTCGTATGCAGTGGCGGAGTCAGGATTTCAAAGACCAGGGGTACAAAATATGAGTACCATAAAAAAACAACTATTGCTACACTAGAAATCATCGCCATGTACGTCGCCAACGACCCTCTGCTCTCCACCCTACAACACCCAATGGATATCCCCGACGAGATAGAGAAGAAGTCTTGATTATGTATTTTTACTCTAGAATATATGTAAGATTTTAGTTTGTTAATACCGAGTTTTGGAATGCTCATAGATACACACACACACACACAAAAGAATTTTTCAAATTAGTTTTCATATTTTTCAAAATAGATTTTTATAGTTTAAAACCTTTGAAAAATTAGTTGATTTATATACAAATATTTTATGCCTATATCATATCTTATAGTGTAATTTATACAAGATTTATAATGTTTCTAAATATATTTTAATAAGTTTTCGAAATAGTTTTAAAGAGTTTTAAAAGAACTCAAAATTCAGTTTTTGGGGCATTGTCGGTTGAACGCACAGTCACTACCAGCAGAGCAGAAAGCTTTTGCGATGGCCCACCTGATCGGTCTCATATGCACAGAGCGCTCTGTATCTGAGCTTGGTCGACCGAGCGGTTGGCGGCTAGCTTAGCACCAGATATTATGGCCCAAGTCGATCGATCGTACGGTTGACCGCTAGTTCAGAGTTCAAATGAACTATGTCCTCGAGTCAGTCGACTGTCCGGTCGACCGCCAACAACGGCCAGAAATTAGTCATTGCCGGTCGACCGCCCGCCGACCGATAGTTAGCAGACTTGCATGTTTTGCCTCCAACGGCTATTTTCTGAGTCTAAACTTTCTGGATTTGTTTCTAATAATTACTTTGGGTTAATCACATATTTTTTGCTCTCTCTATAAACAATGGGACTGCAGTAAACCCAAACAACTGAATCCCAAGTTTACAAAGTGTTTTCTTGTGCAAAATTTTTAAGAGCAATTCTTTAAACTTTTTCTTGAGCTTCCACTTTACATTCCTTCAAGTTTTTCTCATTCATACAATCTTGAGCTTCCAATCTCTATTCATATATTATAGGATAGTGTATCGAGAGTTTGTGAACTTGTGAAAGGTCACCCGATCTCGTATTTCTTTGTGATGGTTTCTCTTGAAAAGAGGGTTGTTAATTGGAGTTGTGGATCCGAATCTTGCGGGATTAAGTTCAGTTGTATATAATTGAAATATAGTGGGATTCTTCCTGCGATAAAGGCGAGGATATGGAGCAAGTGGCTTGAACCTCGATAACAACTTCTTGTGTTTGCGATTGGCTTGCATTTGATCTCTCTAACTCTCTCTTTTATTATCCACATTATTATATTCTTTACTTTATATTCTAGTGATTGCTCAAGTTTATTTAATATTTATACTCTATTAATCAATAAAGCAATTGTGCATCAAAGCTCTATATTAAGAGGAATCTTGAGGAGAAGTTCAGAGCCTTTCACAGGGTACAAAGTTTCATTTCTTGATTGTGAGTTTATTGTGTTATTGTGTTATTAGTTAAATATTTTTATTCCGCATTATTTTCTAGCCATCACCTATTCACCCCCTCTAGGTGATTCATAATGTATGGTCCCATTTTCAAGCAAACAAGTTATTAAAGCTTGGCACCAAACGAACCTAGCCTAAAAGTAGCAATAAATGGAAATGGATGATGCAAACAAAACCTGAAACCATGCGAAATTGGTCTTCCCCTCCTCTTACTAGCCAAAATTAGCCAGCTTCCTTGCAAACTCCTCGGTCTCTACCGGGTCAATGTCGATGCAAACCCACCTCTCCCCACACCGTCGACAAACCCCATTCCTATCGCCTCATCCCATGCTCCATTTCCCCTTCCCCAGCCACCTGGTCCTGTGCACCCTTCCCCTCTCTTCACACCCCTCCTTTACCTCCTCTCGTCCCACCCTCCTTCCCCAGCCCACCGCCACTCCAACCAAAAACCAATCGTCCACAACCCCGACAGTTTATTCGCTAACCTTACTCACCAAACTTCACAACCGGGGCAATATCCTATAAACCTCCTCTCTTCTCCATGCCAAAGCAGTGAAGCACTGACCTTCATTAAAGCTATGAGCACAAGCTCCTCGGAATAACTCCACTAGCATCCATGTGCAATTCAACCTCCTAGGCCCTCTCAAATTCCCCACTGTCACAAAACCAAATAACGTCGGGCCATAGGACGGAGCTTCGGTGGGATTATTGTGGCTGCCATTTGTTTGACAAAATAGAAGGCACATGCCCTCTTCACTGGTTGTCGCGAGGGGCACAAATTGAAAAGTAGAATAGATAATCTTTTCAACGATATATTATATGGCTATATATGATTCAATATAATATATATATATATATGAGAAAAAATGTATATCAGCCCGCGGGCTGAGAGTACTCTCTCAGCCTGCGGTGACGTGGCTCGATTTGTCACCTCACTGACTTGCGGCCCGCTTTTAGGGAGAAGTTAAATTACCAAATACCCCTTATGATAACTTTTCCTTATTGTTTATTATTATTTTTCCCCCCTTTTATTTTGCCGCTCTTTATAGGATATAAATTACTTTTCGCCTTATTTCTTTACTCTTTTTGAAAGATGTAGTTTCTCCTTTTCAGCCTGGGATAAATTTTTTTTGAAAATATAAAATCTTTTCAGATCAATGTTTTCAGCCTGCGATAAAATTCTACTTTATAGTTTAATTTTTTTTGTATATAATGTAGTCAGAGTCTTTGGTCGCATTGTACATTTAAACTGCGACCTTAGTCAAAGTCTTGGTCGCAGTGTACATGGTGAAATGCGACCAAGGTCGCAGTGTTGTTATTGATAAAGATAGCCAGCAACTGCAATCTAGGGTTGCATACATGGACTGCGACTTTGGTCGCAGTACGTTAAGTAATTATTTTTTTTTGAATATAATGTAGTCAGAGTCTTTGGTCGCATTGTACATTTAAACTGCGACCTTAGCCAAAGTCTTTTGTCGCAGTGTACATGGTTAAATGCGACAAAGGTCGCAGTGTTGTTATTGATAAAGATGGCCAGCAACTGCAATCTAGGGTTGCATTACGTGGACTGCGACTTTGGTCGCAGTACGTTAAGTAAGTGTTGTTTTATTAAGTGTTGTTTTTTGGATTAAGTCATTTTTTGAATCTAAATGAAAAATGAAAAGTTGTCTGTTGTCTGATGCGACTTGGAGTCAGTCCGTGAGACGCGACCTGTCATAAAGATTTTATGAGATCTTTTAACGTCAAGTCTATGTTGACGAACCCCGCACCATTCGTTGTTTCCCGAAGCGGTTGCCTACGCGTCGGTTCTTCATTGGGTTTAGGCGTTAATGTCTTTAATGCCAAACCGGCGCTGGCGGTTGGAGACCATTAATGCCGACGATTCTGATTAATGAACCATTAATTATGGTTATTATGGGTGCCTATAAATAGGGCTCACGCTCTCCTTTAACAGTCCATAATTAGACTGTTTTCTTTCGAGAGCAATTGCTCTGAGAATTTCCGTCTTCTTCAGAGTCTCTAACAGGGGCCTGCCTCCATGGATGAAGATGACCCTATTGACGAACTTGATCGATGTTCGTCCACAAGGGAAGAAGTCATAGACCTCATCGTCCACAAAGGGAAGAAGTCATGGTCCTCGTCGTTCACAAGGGAAGAAGTCATGATCCCTGACGAGGACTTAATCTCACCGAGATCTGCTCTGACTTGATGCACCAGTCAAGCTTGCTGGTAACGGATGGTCAGAGTGGGTATGACGGCGGGGGATGTGGTGGATATAGTGGTGGGTAGCATTCCCTGTGAGGTCTAAAAACCTCCTCTCTTACCCAGAAGTGACATCGAGGAAACTCCATGCTCACTGGATAACCTTCTGGTGAAGAGATGTTCATAAACGAAAGATTCTGCTGCCACCAGACCTCCAGGAGAAGATTGCTCTTAGTAGTCAACAAGGGCTCTTCTTGGCTCTTTTTATGTTTTGTCTTCTTGGATACTTTGATGTTTAGTCTTCTTTGAACACTCAATCTTATTGATTATGCTGCCACCAGACCTCAAGAAGAAGATTTCTCTTAGTCAACAAGGAATTTTGATGTTTAGTCTTCTTGGCTACTTTGATTTTTAGTCTTCTTTGTAACACTCAATCTTATTGATTCTACTGCCACCAGACCTCAAGAAGAAGATTGCTCTTAGTCAACAAGGGATTTTTTGATGTTTTATCTTCTTTTGTACTGCTGTATTTGTAACACTCAATCTTATTGTATAAGAGATCGTTTTGTATCATTTGCACATGCCTGGAGATAAATGCCTGGACATAAATAAAAAAGCATATTTGTTTTTTTTTAATAAACTACGAACTTTTTCGCAGCCATGCATTGCAAACAAAACAACTATGATCATAGATGACACTGCGACCAAGGTCGCATAAGATACATTGCAAACAGTAACTACTATGACAGGGTCGACACTGCGACCAAAGACTGCGACTAAGCAACTGTTGCGGTGACGTGTCACATCGTCGCAGTGTTGTTGTGATTAAGACTAAAAACCAGCAATAGCGACCAAGATTGGAGATTATTTTTTTAAGACTGCGGCCATCAACTGCGACCAAAGTCGCAGTGCTGTTGTTGATTATTTATAAAGACCACCAACTGCGACCAAGGTCGCAGTGATGTTGTTGATTAAGAGTAAAGACCAGCAACTGCGACCAAGGTCGCTGTGTATTTTATTAAGACTAAACAGCAACAACTGCGATCAAGGTCGCAGTTTATTTATTAAGACTACGGTCAGAAACTGCGACCAAGGTAGCAGTGTTGTTGTTGAGTAAGACTAAAGTCCAGCAACTGCGACCAAGGTCGCAGTGTATTTATTAAGTCTGCGTCCAGCAACTGCAACCAATGTCGCAACCTGTCATTTTAAAAATTTTTAAGGGTGAAGTAATATAATTATTAACTGCGACCAAGGTCGCAGTGTTGTTAAGGATAAAGATGGTCGCAGTGTACATGGTTAAATGTGACCAAGGTCGCAGTGTTGTTGTTGATAAAGATGGCCAGCAACTGCAGTCTTAGGTCGCTTTACATGGACTGCGACTTGGTCGCAGTACGTTAAGTAAGTGTTTTCCTTTAGATAACATGCATAGCGACCAAGGTCGCCGTGTTCTTGTTTTATTAAGTGTTGTTTTGGATTAAGTCATTTTTTTGAATCTAAATGAAAAATGAAAAGTTGTCTGTTGTCTGATGCGACTTGGACTGACTCCGTGAGACGCGACCTGTCATAAAGATTTTATGAGATCTTTTTAACGTCAAGTCTACGTTGATGAACCCGCCACCATTCGCTGTTTCCCGAAGCTGTTATTATGGGCTGCCCATAAATAGGGCTCACCCTCTCCCTTTAACAGCCATAATTAGACTGTGTTCATTTGAGATCAATTGCTCTGAGAATTTCCGCCTTCTTCAGAGTCTCTAACAGGGGCCTGCCTCCATGGATGAAGATGACCCTATGCACGAAGAAGACCAGAGCTTGATTGTCCTTTTTCAGGTTCGCTGGGCCTGTGGGAGAATATTTTGGCCGGTGAACTTGATCGATATTCGTCCACAAGGGAAGAAGTCATGGTCCTCGACGTCCACAGTTTTTAATACACGGGGACGTCAATAACACCACTGCTCTTATTCAACAAGGGCTCTTTTGATGTTTAGTCTTCTTGGTTCTTTTGATGTTTAGTCTTCTTTGTACTGCTATATTGTAACACTCAATCTTATTGTATAAGAGAGCGTTTTGTATCATTTTCACATGCCTGGAGATAAATGCCTGGACATAAATAAAAAGACCTCAATAACAACACTGCTCTTAGTCAACAATGCTCTTTTTGATGTTTAGTTTTCTTTCTACTGCTATATTGTAACACTCAATCTTATTGTATAAGAGATCGTTTTTTTATCATTTTCACATGCCTGGAGATAAATGCGTGAAATAAATAAAAAAATCATATTGTTTTTTAATAAACTACGACCTTTGGTCGCAGTCATGCATTGCAAACAAAACAACTTGGACAGAGACCACACTGCGACCAAGGTCGCATAAGACTACAGTGCAAACAGAAACAAACTGCGACCAGGGTCGACATTGCGACCAAAAAACTGTGACCAAGGTTGCAGATTATTTTTTTAAGACTGCGTTCATCAACTGCGACCAAAGTCGCAGTGTTGTTGATTATTTATAAATACCACCAACTGCGACCAAGGTCGCAGTGATGTTGTTGATTAAGAGTAAAGATCAGCAACTGCGACCAAGTTCGCTGTGTATTTTATTAAGACTAAACACCAACAACTGCGATCAAGGTCGCAGTTTATATTATAAAGACTACGGTCAGAAACTGCGACCAAGGTAGCAGTGTTGTTGTTGATTAAGATTAAAGACCAGCAACTGCGACCTTGGTCGCATTGTATTTATTAAGTCTGCGTCCATGGTCGCAGTATTTCAACCAATACATAGTAGTAAAAAATGTAATTCACACAAATAACTTTAGAAAACAGATTTATATATATTTAAAAAGAAAAAACAAATACAATTTTTTAACTTCTAATCGTCGTCATCACCATAGTAATCAGATTCGTCGTCAAGAGTCATGCTTTCGTCTTCTGTATCGCTTTCGTCTTCTGTCTCTTCCTCCTCTTCAGGTACAGTCTCATCGTCGCTTTCTTCTCTTCATGTTTGTGTTTTGGTTCATCAATGAACTCCCAGAAAGGGTCGTCTGTATCAAGCTCAGATTCTGACCCATAGCGAGACATTATTTCAGAACTAAACATAAAATCATCATTTGATGATTGGCTTCTTTCGGTGAAGACGGTGGTGATGGTGAAGACATTTTTTGAATGTATTTTCGGAACAGTGAGAGTAACGAGTTTGAGCAAAAAATAACTTAGTATGTTTTAATCCTTTGCTCATGACCCTTTATATGTATTAATCCCGGAATTCCAAAAGGTTAAGCTCTCGGACCACGTGAATATCTCTCAAATATATTTTCTATCTTTTCCCAAAAATTGTATACTTCCTAGGTGACTGTTCAGTTATCCAAAACAGTTTAAAAGTTAATACACTATAACTTTAAATTACTTTGAACTCCAAAACAGTACATTATTGCGACCAAAGTCGCATTGGGAACTGATAAATGATTAACTGCGACCATAAATTGCATCCGTAGTAGGATTGCGACTATGGTCGCAGTGTTTAAGAGCAGCAGTCGCAGTTTGGATATGTAATTAAAAGAGCTTATAAGTTAATATAGTGAGAAAGAGACCTTACAAAAAAAATAGAATTAAAAGCTTTTAAAAGAAGACAAAATATAATTGAATATCAGAAGATCAGGAAATCCTAATCCTCGTCATTATCACCATCATAAGCAGATTCATCGTCTTCATTCTTCTGCTCTTCCTCTTCATCACTTATTTCCTCATCTTGCTGGTTTTGAGGTTTTTTGTTTCACGATGAACTCCCAGAATGGATCGTCTCTATCAAGCTCTTCGTCTGACCCGTTGCTAGGAAGCGAGCCTACAGCATCAGAGGACATGCTTTCATCAAGCATGTCTCCGTCAAGTGGCAGAGGATAATGTCTTCTTCACTAACCACATGAAAAATTCATTATCATCATGAATAGGAGGATCAGTTAATACATTATTGATGTAGTGGGATAGTCAAAAGGAGTGAAGTCCAGACGGTATCAGATTCACTAGAATATCCTAAAGACAAAGGACCGGTGGGGGATTGATTGAAGTTGAATTCTGAGTGTTCAGAGGAAGAAGATGGGGAAGACATGATTCAAGAATGAATTTTTTTTGGAAGTTTTGAAATCAAATTGAAAAGGAAGAGCAAAATTATAGTTTTTTAGGTATGAGGTAAATATTAGTTACAAGCATTATATAAAGGTCAATATGTGGAAGAACATGAATAGTAATAATAATTGTTACAGGTGGGTTGAGTATGGTAGGAAGTGGTAAAAAAAATTAAATATTTAATTGAAGATTTATTGCTGGAGAATCCGAAGTACAAATTAACTTTTTATAGAATTGTTTGGCTATATCTTTAGATTACGTATGATGCACATCTTCCTTTCACGAGATTAACATTAGTGCATCTCTTTTTTTCTAGACTGGTGTTGTATCACGGTAGATATAAGATTAATTACTTCTTTTACATAAGGCATGATGAGAAAGAGATTGCGAATTTGGTCGCAGTACCGAAGGAGGTCGCTTGCTATGCGATAGCATTTTTTGTCTTGTATTCTTTATTCTGTATTAAGTCTGCAACCATGGAATGTTTTTTTACTTTTGAATGCTAGAAGTCGCAGTCGTCATTTAAAAGGGGTATTTTTGTCATTTTGATTCACGATTGTTTAGGCGGGATTTTTTGATTTTTTGTGGCGCCCACACTCTGCGACCGATGTGTGGCCTATATTCAGCCACGTCCCGCAGGCTGAGAAACTCTCTCAGCCCGCAGGCTGAGGTACAGTAAGCCTATATATATATATATATATAATATATAGATATATATAATATATATATATATATAATATATATATATATAATATATATATAGTATATATATATATATATATAATAATATATATATATATATCTTTAGTAGGAAACGTCTCAGTTAAAAATAAATTTTGCACAACAACCTAACATTAATTCCTATTGTTAACTTTTCTCTTAAAATCATTTCGATACTTTCAGATTTCAAAATAGATATCCATGAAATATACTACTAAATTTACTACTTAAGAAATATTGTAGTTACTAACTATAGATATTCTAAATTAACACAAGATTATCACTTTATTTAGCATTATGTTTTTACCGTTATAAAATCAATAATTTCTTACTATATAGCTTAATTAAACTCATGAAATTACTCAATAAAACTTAAAATCATACAGAGCTATCACCATAATTTAATAAATTTATTTTTCAAGTACAGTTAAG